>VDFB02323888.1:0-23923 GCA_007258455.2 Sequoia sempervirens
TACGGCCTACATTGGGATTTGTGCCTAGAGAGAGGCGTGTTAAGGATTTGGCTGAAACGCCTCCCTTTTGTGTGGGTTTTGACTTCTATCATTGGCGCCTAGTTATTTCAGAGGATTGTATCCAGTTTTGAGACAAGAGAAACCACATCTGGAGATTTGGCGTGCTCATATGCTTGATTTCACCATTTTCGGCTGGCAAGCTGGCTACTGTTTTAAATAAAATAACTGGAGACTTTCTGGTATGTCTGTTATTCATGATCTTATTGTTTCAGTATAATAACAACTTATGCATTTCCATTCTGTGAGAAATTGCTATATATTTCAATTTACAAGCTTAAATATGCTGCGCCCCTTCTCTTCTGTCTATTAAGAATTCTCTAAAAAAAACTAAATAACACCTTAAGACTTAAGAAAAATTGGGGTTTTGAGTTGAGAGCCAGCAGGGCTCATCACAGGTTTGCAAGAATGACAAGTGACATTTTGACTTAGTAAACATGGTAATCTGTCAAGTTGCATGCCCAGAAATGGGGAAACTGTTCTAAATGCGACCTATAAATACTTCACAAAGTCTTCATTCGAATTCACTTTGGGTTTTCTCTTCATTGACGTTTTTAGAGAGTTAATGCACTGCAATTGGAGAGTTTAGGCTGTGAGTTATAGTTTCTATTCTGTTCAAAGTGTTCAGTGAGAGTTGAGTATTCTCAGTTGATAACATTCTTTATTTGGAGAGTTTTTGAGTGAGGAAACTGTTGGCTGTGATCAATAATAGAAGATTGCTGGTAGAGGATTACTGGAAAGGAGCTTATACAGGCATGTTTCTGAATTAAAGACTAAAACTTTAAGTTGCTTTTCTTTACTGTTTTGAAATTGCTGATTGTATTGAGCTGAAAATAATGAATTATTCCTAGTAGTCATTTGTTGTTTGATAATCTTTTATTGCATAATGGTTTAAAGGGATTTCATTTTATGCATGGGTAAGGGTTAGGGAACGACAATGTAGCTAAAGGAGATAGCTTGATGTAATTCATTATATTCAATTTAGTTAAAGAAGATTAAATTGGAATTGGGATTTTGAATAGAAGGAATTCAATGTGGTTAAGAGGGATTTAGGAGAAAATTGGGGTTTTGAAAAGAAAGGACTCAGTTTGATTATATGCAATAGTAGGAAATTGTATGCATTGCATTACAAGACTGTTTCTTGTGTGTCATGATTGATTGGTAGTAATAAATGGTTATGCAATTGTTTGAAGTTTTAAACTTGTATGATCTCCGTATATGGAGAATACGTAGAATATGTAATAAATTCTAGGAACGAAATGATGTCAATACCAAGTGTATTCCTAGCTTGTGTTATTAGGTTAACATTAGGAAGCTTCTCTCCTAGGATAAGGATTTCCGGAAACAGGAGATAGGATAGTAAACACTTGCTTAAAGACTCATTTCCAGTAAACCGTTTGAGGTAGGAAGTCTGGGGTAAACTAAACCCACTGAAGGACATGACCTACGCATAGAGTAAGGTAGCCCAAAGGCAAATCGGCCCTGAGTAGTGTTTATGATAGATGACCTTCATTCGAAGTACTGAATGAGAATACTTTGGCCAAAGTAGTGAAAGGTACGACATCCACCTAGATGTGAGATAGTTGAGACTACACTGTCAGTTCATTGTGATCCGAGTACTAGATCGAGATTGTGAAACAACAAGGTTCTAGTTGAGTAGGACACAGCACTATGCTCAGTTGGTAATCGTTAAAGGATACCCTACGATCTCTTCTTGAAGGGGCGTTCATTACAAAATGATCATGCGAGGGGGCCGCGTGCTCTAAGTCGTGGTTGGCGGAAAAGCGCTTGCAGTGATATTTCTCCTCCACCACATTGTGGCCAGATGTACCAAGATTTGAAAGAGGAAGGGACTCACGGACCTTCTTACTTCTATTTGTTATAAGCTTACAGTATGTGCAATATGGCCGTACTTTTTTTAACTCGATTTATATTTGCAATGAAAATGAAATTCATGAGGAAACATATTGTAACTTATACGTGTTTATCAATAAAGAAAGGAAGAAATTTTATTGTATTATCTTTGTTATATGTTACTTTTACATGTTTTAAGTGAGAATTGGAAAGTTTTTAATTCGTGGAAATCCCGAGATTGAATTCACAGAAAAAATGCCTCAAAAATGTGGTCTCATGGAATGCCATGACAAGCTAAATGCAATTGGCGGCTGCTCCTAGTTATTAGTTATGCAATGTGAAGTAATTGCATAACTGCGTAGGTTGACTTTGTAAAAAACTATATTGTAATTGAAATTTTGTCATCTATCAGTATCTAGTTATTAGTTATGCAATGTGAAGTAATGCTTTGAGTTTAAAAGATGTGAAATGCAATGAATGTAATCAGCAATATGAATAAACTACAAAAATCTATGTTCTACAATTCATTAGTTAAACTCTTTATTTTATTTGCTCTCTATATCTCTATGCTAAGGAAATGCCTTTCAATTTAAAAAAAATGTTTTTTATCTCTTGTTCAATTTTTACCTTTTTTTTTTTTTTAAATCAATTTTTTTCCTTATTTTCCTCACAATTTTTTTCCGATTTTCAAAAAATCTTATACTTTTGGTTTGCCAATTTTTTCCCCAAAAGATTTTTGTTACTATACAATAATACAACAACAAGCATAAATCTAGCACCTTAACATTTTGATCATTTGTGAGAAAAGATGACAGATTTCAAAATGCTGCTTCCTGCCCAGCCGAACTGATTTCTAAACGCCTCTTCCCACCCAGCCAAATGCAAACCCTAGTGAGGTTGACAATACAGAGGAATCTAGGTCCAGGCTGCATCAAGCAACAAACTTACAAAGGATGCAAGTCCCAAAATCCTATATGGTAATGGTATCTTGGTTTCTGCAGATTTCAACCCCTCCATTGCTGCTGCAGTAGGTCCTTTTGTGCCTGTTACTCCAAGCATGTTTTGGGAACAGCAAAAAGACCCTGTAATACTCAAGATGAAACAGAGATTTCTAGGCATGTGCCATTAAAATCGGCTCATTACTCCTGTGAGCAACAGTCTTCAGATGAGATCCCCCAATCTTACCGTGCACTTTTCCAGGAATCTATGGCAAATGCCATTCCTTCCTACACATCAAAGGTAGCAAGCTCATCGGAGGTGCAACAGAAGATGGATATGATACCCTATTCTAGGCTTCATCTTATTATCTCCCGAGGGCAAGATGTTTTATCTAAAGAAGAAAGATACACCAAGCAAGTTTTGATCTGTAGGTTTGATTCCTTCTGGTCAAATCTAGTTAATCTGCACAATTGGATAACAAATAAATGCAAAATGCATATTAGAGGAGCTATAGATATTAATCCAAGCACTCAAGTGTTCTCTGTTTCACTATGTAAGTTCATGGATGACAGGGACTACATTTTAGGCAAAGGTCCTTGGTTTGAGGACAGTCGTGTTGCCAATCAAGCCTTGGGTTCCAGCATTTAAACCAACTACAGAGATTTTTTCTGTTAGGTCAATCTGGGTTCGACTGTCTTATCTTCAGCTGCAATTTTGGGTTGATTCATGCTTCCAAAGTATTGCAAATGCTCTGGGGAGATTTATTACTATTGACCCAGCTACGGATGGCCTCATTCACTCTACGATGGCCCACATACAAGTAGAGATTGATATTTTGCATAAATGCCAAATGGAGTGTGGTTGCAGGTTGAAAATAGAGTATAGAAAAAACTATTAGATTATGAAAAATTTATGTTTCAATGTCATAAATGCTTCCAGATAGGGCATATTGCTGCTTCTTGCAGACTGGTAATTGTGACTTGGTAGAAAGGAGTTTGTATAGGGATTTTATTGGTAAATCGGCTAGAACCTGACTCTTCTGGAAATTTGGCTTGCTTCTCTCCCAAATCACCTTCAAAACAAACCATAAGAAATGCCTCAAAAGATATGGCTCGAAAGGAACAAGATGCTACAGTATCTACTTCAAAAGAAAGATTGATCTTTAAGGTTGTGAATCCTATACCAATAGAAAAGGTAGGAAAAACAACAGTTAAAGAGAAGAAAAGTTTGTAGGTACACAGCCAGAACCAGTTACAGCTGGTAATGTCATGATAGATGTTACGACCCAATTCGGCGTAAATTAAAAACTTTCCAATTCTCACTAAAAACATGTAAAAGTAACATCTAACAAAGATAATACAATAAAATTTCTTCCTTTCTTTATTGATAAACATGTACAAGTTACAATATGTTTCCACATGAATTTCATTTTCATTGCAAATATAAATCAGAGTTAATAGTAATACAGTTACATACATAGCTCGTAAGCTTTTGCACAAATAGAAGTAAGAAGGTCCAGGAGTCCGTCCTTTCAAATCTTGGTACATCGGCCGCTCGCTGTGGAGGAGAAACATCACTCGAGCGCTTTTCCGCCAACCACGGACTTATAATGCGGTCCCCCGCACGATCATTTTGCAATGAACGGCCCTCCCTTCAAAGAAGAGATTGGTTGGGTATCCTTTAACGATTACCAACTGAGCATAGTGCTGTGTCCTACTCAACTAGAACCTTGCTATTTCACAATCTCGATCTAGTACTCGGATCACAATGAACTGACAGTGTAGTCTCAACTATCTCACATCTAGGTGGATGTCGTACCTTTCACTACTTTGGCCAAAGTATTCTCATTCAGTACTTCGAATGAAGGTCATCTATCATAAACACTACTCAGGGCCGATTTGACTTAAGGCTTCCTTACTCTACGCATAGGTTTGTCCTTCAATGGGTGAATCCGTCAACCCAGACATCCTACAATCATACGAACCTACTAGAAATGAAAACAGTATTCAAGAGTCTTGTATCTATTCCTCCTAACTAGGAATTCTTTATCCTAGGAGTACTAAACTTGTCTCAGTTATCCTAATAACTTAAGCTAAAAGACTTCACTTGATTCTGCCATCATTTCGATCCTAGTAGATAAATATTACGTCTACGTATTCTCCATATATGGAGATCATACACAACATGCAATAACCATTCAAAATGCAAATAAACCCTTCCCTTTTATCTTTTCCATTATTTCGTTTTAATGCAAGAGAAATAATCTAATCCCTTAAGCACTTTATCCAAATAATCCCTTTTTCACAATTTCCCCTATTCATTGAATCCTTTACACATTTTCTCCTTTAATGCATTGCTTTTATTCATCGAATTGGTTCTTTCCTATTAAAGCTAATAGAAAGCAACGATCACAAGACGCAAAATAAACAACACTTAACAAAGGTTATATAATAGGAAGATTCATGCCTGATTTTAAAGCTTCTCCTTCCAGACTTGCTCTTTTAAATTCTTCTTCAAATAAGCCTCCGTAGTTTCAGCTAAATATGGCTTCTTTTATGGAAGTATTTCTCTCTATAGAGAACTCCTATATCTCTTTCTCACAGACGTGTTTCCACCACTCAATTCCTACTCAGCTATACAAATACCTCACTCTGAACTAAATATGATTCAATCACTGTAACTGGTAATTGCTGGTAATAATGCACTGAATTTATCAAACTCAACAATATAGGAAACTTAAGCAGTATAATGTAATGGATATGGAATAAAATAGTAAACTCAGATTGCTCCCAAGGTGTGTTCACAATGAATGGAAGGGCGTCATTATATAGGGCCCGAAATACAACGGATTCCCAGTTATGTAGGCATGCCAAATGACAACACAGTAATCAGAAACAGTCAAAAGACATTTGGCGGATTATTTAACCCTAAGTCATCAAACATGAAGGTGATTCGACCTCCATTTTTGACAGCAGCAAAGCTTATTTCAATTTGAATTCGTTCAGTTTGTTAAAACGTGACAGCGCTTGTTCTCACGCGTTTTTTCAGCTAGGTTATTTGCCAAGTTTTATTGAAGACTTTTTCCTTGCTCTAATGGCGTCCAGATTTCATTTTATTCACCAAGCAAGAGATAAATCGGCCATTTTCAACTGTCCGGCCCTAGTCGCGCGAATTTCCTGCGCGTTTTTCATTTTGCTTCAGCATTTTCGCGTTTTTTCTTCTTTAATTCGCATTTGCAATTCTTTACTATTTTTAATAAAGTTTCCAAAGTAAATATGACGCATTTATTCAAGCTCAAATTTGAAGTTAAACATTTCAACGAATACATTTGAGAAATCCGCGTTTTCTATGTTCTTCCAGATTTACATTCGCACTTTATAAAAGTGTTTAAAATGTTTTAATTTCCATTTCATTTGATTTTATCAATTCTTTTATTTAAATATATTTTGTATATTTTAAAATACTTATATAATATAGTTTGTGTAATTATTTAAATTATCAATTTAAATAATATTGTATACATTTTAAACTATATTATATTAGTATTTTAATATAATATTAAATATATATTAAAATGCTTATCTTTATACTAATACATATATATTAATTTACATTATACGTTTAAACATGTAAATTTACATATATGTATTCGTATAATCTCAGAGGCAAGATATCGTTACAATATATAATTCATTTATCTCGTTAGCCGTGGGTATGTATACTTGTATATATATCGGTATATATACTATATGTATAAGTATCCATAAATACATTTATATCGACACATACGTATGGCATATCCATCTGCTTAATACGTTTGTATCGACATGAATGTACTTATGGGTATTTGTACATATCGTATTCGTATTTACAAATACACATATCCACCTCTAACCAGAACTTGTCATTTTTAAGGTTATATTGGCAAGCATCACTTGATTACACATTCAGAAGAAGACACAACTCCTAATGATACGAGACAAGCCTACGGATGACTTACCTTTAACCAAAACAATGACTTAGCTTACTCAATTCTAAGGTTTGTGTGTGTATGTTCAGTTGGTATCCATTACTGTTTACCCGACCAAGTTCTTCCCCGAGTGATATCTCTCCTTTGTCTCGAGGTACGAACCTGTCTCCTGCAATCATGACATGACACCGGCAGTCATATGCTCATAACAAGGTAAAAACATCTCACGAGTTAGAATAACATTATTCTATAATTGTATGCAACATTTAATCAAGACAAAATCATTTAGAAGTAACAATCAAATGAAACCATCATTTAAACATAACTCAATCATTTATTAACAAGATCAACCATGTTTTATTCATCATCAAGATTCAAACAGTACAATCAATTGCCCTATACAATAGTAGCTATAAAATCGGGATGTAACAATAGATTCCCCTGCCATCTCTAATTCTTCTTCAAGTAAGAAAACTTGTGTAAATGTCTTTGTCTAATTCACAGAACGTTCCTTCCAAATCTACTGAGGCTTACATTCCCATTTCTCAACTACTCAAAGCGAGCAAGACATCATGGCAAGCAGATTTGATTTATGTAGAAGAATGGGGCGTTAGGGAATCAATCCTATAGATCAGATTAATCAGTCTCACTTAGCTTCTCTGGAATCTTCTAAATTTGAGGAGGAAGATGACAATATAGGAATGAATGAATGAATGAAAGATTTTAATGACATCCACGAGACTAAACAGTCTATGGGACCGAGACAAAACAGGCCTAATTTGTCTTCATGTTCTTTTCCAAGTCGGATCTCCTGCCATTAATTTTAACTAGAAGGCTAGCCGTTTGATTAATCTTATCTTCCTCAAATAGCTGGTGCATATTGTCAACTTTCAAACAATTCCCATGCTGAGTGCGGATATCCACGTAAGAAAGTTCTGCCTAAAAACGGGAGAAGGGACATATGGTGCTTCAAAGTTCCTCAAATAGGATGGACTGAGGTGTTATCTAAGAAAGTTCCGCCTAAAAACTGGAGAAGGGACATATGGTGCTTCAATCTCATAGGAAAAAATGAACTATTGGTCTAGTTTGTCTTAGCATTTCTTTTATGAGCTTGTCACACATGCATGGGTTTGGCATAGGAGTTTAGCATTGATTATAGTTTGCAAGCTTTCATTGTTGGGCTGGAGCCCACTAAATCCCCAATATTTTAATCAAAAAAAAGCCAAAGTTTAAAAAAATTTAAGTTGAACTAACTTTCTTTGCTAAGGTTTTTGTTTGTGTAATTATGCATTTATTACACCTTATGTTAAGCTTATTTAGGTAATTCGTTTACTTAACTTTAGTGATGCTTTCTTTTTGGAGAGAGAGGTCCTTGGGAGTCATACTTTCTGGAGATTGAGTTGTAATCTTCATCTCCTCTATTCTCCGTAAATAGAGCTTCATTGCATTTATTGTACACTTCCTGAATGTAATAGCTGAGATTTGTTCATTGTATGTTGAGTACGAGTTAGATCTTTGAGAAACTAGCTTATTTATGAACAGCCATAACTCGTGTTTTTGGCTAGAGATTTCTCACAATTATCTGATATCTTTTATAGTATCAGAGCATGTTTGTGCTGAGGCTAGTTTCATTTCCATTCTGTAACAGTAAGTCATTTTTTGGGGATGTTTGTGACTGACTTTTTGCAAGTTTTCTTTCTAGGTGAATGCTGAAGCAAATCCAAGCTCACCACTGTGTCCAAAACATCCAAAAAAGTTGGTTTGGCTTTTCTTTTCATCCAAATTAGACACTTAGAGGCAAAGCTAACAAAGTTTTAAGGTTGCTAGTTATCTGTGTTTTTTCAATTAACTTCTTATGGAAGCATGCTAGAGCAAATTTGAGGTCACCATTGCATCTAGAGCAACATAAAACCTAAGGATTGCTAGTCAAATCATCCAAATCAAACAACAATTCAAGAAGCACCAAGTTTTTCCTAGTTTGAGGAATATGGGTGGCATTGAATTTGAGGATAATTTTTTTTGAAGCACAATGATGTTGCTCTGCCACCCAAGCACCACCATCGCTCTACCTTCACCACCAACATGTAGTCTATGCTCCACCACTCCCAAGTGCTGACATTGGTCATCTACCATTGCCATTGTCGACAATCATTATTGCATAGAAGACATAATATTCCAAATAAAATATTATTTTGTCAAAATCTTTACAACCACTAGTTAAATAGGAACATTCCACTTTCTAAAAAAATATTCTTTACACAGCACCATACCATCTGCTTAGTTAGTGTCATGTCACTTGCACATTCATCTGACATGTCAACTACCACACCACAATCATACATCCACATTAGTCAAGCTGTATAGCCCACATCAACACCAAACCATAAGCATGCGCATGCCATGTTAATATACCTACACAATCACCTACATGAGGCACTCCTTACCTATAAGGATTTGCATTTTGATTTGACACATTAACTTCAAAAGGCCTATTCTCAATCATGCAGACTATAATTGGGGTGAATTTTTGAATTTGGATATTTTTTGAGTTGTTCTCACTTTGGGAGCTTCCAAAGCTTTTTTCTTGTATATATGGACTCCTTTCTAAGCATCAAATTTTTTAAAATGTGATATTTTTTGTGTACTTTGCATTGGTACTCTCATTTTGCTGTCATTGTACCTGAGAAATGTACATTCAACTTCTTGTTTTGATTTAAAAACTATAATATCCAGGACCAAATCACTACGAGAGCTTTCAAAGCTTTATTCTTGTACATATGGACTCCTTTCTAAGCGTCAAATTTTGAAACTGTGATATTTTTTGTGTACTTCGCATTGGTACTCTTATTTTGCTGTCATTGTACTTCAGAAATGTACCTTCAACTTCTTGTTTTGACTTAAAAAATATAATATCCAAGACCAAAATCACTACATGTCTATAAACAGTTGATTTGGGAACAAACTATTCTCTAAAGAGTCAAATTTTGGGTGCTGCATCATTAAATCCATTCTAATTGCCTTTTAGTTTGTGTGCACAACACTAGGCACACCTTGTTACTATTTCTATGTGCATTCATATTTGCATTTGCAATCCAACTGGATGGAACAAACTACTGCTCTTGGGAAGCACATTAGAGTCCCTTTTCAATCAACAAAGTTTCTACCCTTATCTTTAGCAACAAATTCCACCACCAACCAATTTGAGTAAGCTCAAGTGGCTCAATAATTGTGGCATTGTTTGTGATCAACTTTGTCTGTCACTTTGCATAGGGTTTCTACATTCCATTGAGGACACAGAGTGCCCTTATACTTTTCAATTGGCTATTTTGCAGTTATATGGTGATATTGTGCATGATGTTTCCATGGATGACACACTATCTAATGATACTAACAATTTTGCTGATGACAATGCAAAGCATTTCTTTGTAGAATCCTCCCCTCATCAAAGAGTCACATTTTTGGAGTTCCTACTTATGTAACATTGGTCATTTGTTTGTAGAATCCTAGCTTGATAATTGTCCTCACTTCTTGTAGGACATTATTTCTTTTGTTTGATGAGAGTTCCCCCGGGGGGTGTTTTTGGAAATATTTCATCAACTAATTTATTGTGTGATCCACCTTGTCTTGTATATGCTCCTCTTTCAAGGGTTATAAGGGTACCTACAGCAAGCCCTCCTATTGTGGTGGCATTCCTCTTTTGGATGATACATCTCCATTTACTAGTTCCTCTTTGATGGCGGCTTTTCCACAGATTCTATTTAGGATGTCTCTGCCACCATATTCAGAGAAACAAATTCAAGACACTTTCTTGTTTCTCGCATCATATCCTCTTCTTGACTAGGAAGGCTTTCAACATGCAACTTCAGCTATATCTCTTCCCAAGGGAAGGGAAGTTGTTTCATGCAAGTGGGCCTTCTTTATAATCTGTAATGACCCATGCTCCGGATCGATAGATTTCCGATTAATTCCTTATTGGATTGACAAATGTTATCCAATATTTATGTAAAGATGTCAAATTATATCAAAAATCTTAAAGATCATAAAGATGATGCACTTTGGTATATCTAAGAGTAATGGACAACACTAGTATATTGATAGGTGTATGATAGAAATTATGAAATCTCATGTAAATATTATTTTAATAATGGCAATATGCCATGTAAATATAATGATGTTTCTGGTTTGTTAATTTAGAACCATGCATTGTTGCAAGAGGTTAGACTTCTTTAAATTACTATTTCTGAAGTTATCTCTTTATACATGCAATTTTATAATGGATGCTATTTCTGACTTTGCTGATTAATCATGCATCTTGATTGGTTGAATTGCTGGCTCCTTAAGAGCACTTAAAATGTGAGTCTTTAAAGGAATATATCTGCACAACTACTTGATGCTCTGTTTTCTATCTTGTGTTGTTATTTTTATACCATACCATGTCCCTTGCTAAAGGGTGCAAACTCCTTTCAAGAAAAGAGACACTTCGAAGAGTTGCAATTCCAAAATGGAGGTTAGCCTCTTTTAATTAATTGTATCGCTGCTTTTGTTTTGATAAACTTTAGATATTGCCATTTAATCTTTAATCATTCTCTTTAATAAGTCGACCACATAGGAATCGCCGATATTGGCATGGTGTGATGGTTTATAGGTGGCATTGTTGTTCTTGCCACCAAGGTTCAAACCCCGTTGCGGTGGTATTGTTGAATAGTTGTATTCCGGTTCATAGCTCCGGTCAAAAGCGTTTACCCCTTGAATAAAATAAAAAAAAGTCAACCACAGGAATTAATTATAATTTTCATTGCTCCCATCCTATACTCTTAATTACTGCTTGCTTATTAATTATGATCGCTACATTAGACTTCTTTCTTAATAAGGAATTACTGCTTCTTCATTAGTCATCAGCTGTCTCTCAAACTTGGGTGATCGATATTAACTTAGTCGCTGCATCTCTTTTATTTAATGAAACTTCCAATGAAGTTGCTGCTCAGTAGTTTCTTCTTATATTTAATGATAGTCTCTTTTAATAAAATAATCTCTGCTCTTCTTAGAAGTCACGGACCTCTTACATATATTTATATGTATCTTGTTGTACCCAAAATAAATTTTTTGGCATTCTGTATAAATTGAGCTAAATCTTGTTAAAATGCCATGTAAAGTCAGTTTTAGGTCAAACCAATCATAGAATCTTGGTGGGTTTCTGTCAAGGAACACATGTGCAAAATTCTGAAACTTTGAAAATTAGGGTTTTTTTTTTGCCCCTACTTTCAGGGAAAACCCCCGAAAATAGGACCTTCCCAGAAATGATTGAAAATGATTTTGATAGGGTTAAAAGGCTTCACGATCACACTGGTCAAGTCAGAATCATCAAAAGATAAGTTTTACTCTGGTGGGTCTATTTCTATTTTTCAGGAACAAAGTTAGGAGCTCCGCAGCCATTAATGGCAGATTGGCCAGTACCAGGTGCTGAAAGCTAACCTTCGCAAGCTTCAACGACACAACTATGGCGGAAAAGGTCTAAAATGATGCTGTTTGATGAAGGGGATTTTCAAAAATGAAAAATGCTGAAAATTGACTAAGTCTGGAGAATGCACGCCTTGCTGCCAAGAGGAGGCTATGCAGTCAAATGCCTTAGTCATTTTCCCAAACATCCATACACGATGAACGTGAGACATGAAGAAATGGTGATCTTCGACGGAGGAGTTTTTCTGAAATTGAAAAAGGTCGAAATTTGACTAACTCTGGAAACGTTACGAAGGAGAAACAAGTTCACATGCTGAAAAGAGCCTTTTTCAAGCAGGGGCGCCCATGATCTTTAAGGGTCAAATGCAATCACCAAGATCTTTCAAGACATTCATTCTTGACGTTTGCTTGCTGGCGCGACAACAAAACAAACAGACAAACCATCTGAAGAGTAGATCATAAACAGTCGCTGACAGAGCGAAAAGAGGCAGTTGAAGAAATATCAGAAAATGATTGTCAAACGTGAAGATCAAAGAAAAAGAGCCTTTTCAAAAGAAAGGCTACCTTTTTTTTGGACCTCCAGATGCTGATAAACGACAAAAGGCTTCCCAGGATAACTTTCTCAGCCCAAGTAGATCTCGGAAACGCAACTGAAAGCGTAAACATCTGACAGTGCAGTCAACGGATAATCGAGATCAAAGTAGGCAACTTTTCAGACAAAGATAACCATGCTGAAAGACAAAAGAGCTCTTTTCAATGAGGGGCGCCCTTGAATAAAGGAGCCCTAAAATGAAATCCAAGTTTTCTGAAGTCAGTCATCTTTGTCAGAACAGAGCTGGGTACCTGATGAGATATCAAGCAAAATCATCCGACTCTCCGATCAATCAGAAATCCAGATCAAAGCACGAGAGGTCATTTCAAAAGGCTGAAGAACAAAGTTTGAAAATTCACCAAGGCATTAGCAAAAGAGCCTTTTCTTGGAAAAGGCGCCCTTTCTTTTGAAGCCCTAAACTCAGCTTTTTTACCATCATACCTCCCAGGCACTCCTCTTCAGGTCAAATCCAGCTCAGCAGTGAATGTGTCAGCATCATCTCAGGATCAACAGATCAAGCCAGATTCAAGATCAAACTGAGGTTGTTCAAGAGAGAAAATAATAAAAAAAAACTTGCAAAAAAAATCAAAAGGGACGCCTTGAAGAAGTCAAAAGTCAAGTTGTTGACTAAAGTCAAGATATTTTGAGCAAAACTTGGCTAAAACACTCCACTATCAGTGGAAATCACCTTTTTGAGCTTTAGATCAAGCCAAAATCACTTTTGATCGTGAGTTAGGTCCCCAACTTGTGGATCTAAGGCTTGAGTCTATGTAATCAAGGTATAGGCATCCTACTTCATTATTTCATTGCAGGTTGATGATCAAGAACAGCCATGAGCTCTCAAGGACGCCATTTACAGATCTGGCCAAGGTTTTCATCCGTTCTTCAATATTTCTTGCAAATCTGAAGCAGAAGAGGATTGCTAATCTGAGGTTGGATTCAAAGATAGATTTTCTCAGGCAGTCAGATAAAAACTTCCAATCCATCTTCTGTCTACTTCCTCTCTTCGTGTCTTAGGTTTTCTTGCATGTCACACAAAGCAGCAGGCTATATCAGATCTGATCAACTGGGTAGATTCAACGTAATTTTCCAGTGAAACCCATCTCGTCAGATTTTCCAGAATCACCAAACTTGCTGCCCCTATTTTTGGGGGTTTTTCCGAAAAAGTTTCAGAATCAAAATTCTGAGGAACTGGGTTTGTTCAGCATTGAAGCACGAACAAAACCCATGTGCTGATTTTTCCGGAAAAATACTTCTCGAGGAGCTATTTTCAGGGGTTTTTCAGAAGTTGTCTGAACACATCCGTGTTTACAGTCAACAGGTGAGTTCTTCTTCACAGAATGACAATTTGGCGTCCTTGGGCTCCAATTGAGCAACCAGACCTTGCACCAGCAACTCTCCAACCAAATCTTACACACATTGCTGGAGAGCAAACGAACATCATCAACAGTCTGCGGATCTTTATCTTTGAAAAGAATACATCTCCCGCTCAGTGGAGAGCCGCAGCAATTACTCTGGACGAAGAAGAAAGAAAGGCTGATCTTGCAGAAAAAGGACCAATATTACCACCTCCCGCGTGGTAGTAAGCACCTTGGCTTACCAGCTGTGAAGAGGTCATTCCAAGCACAGAGCCGCCAAAGTTACCAAGAGCAATAGCTTGCGCAAGAAGAGATGGCGTGTCATCAAAGCATTGACTATCCGAAAACGGAAGAAGTCAACACATGAATCAAGGAGCTGTTGACCAGAAGTGGTGATGAGGTGTCAGACACCTAGGAAGGACGTCCTACCCTCCAAGTGGCATTTATGATACTTGAGTTTGACTTGATGGCTCTTTCCAAGTCAACTCAAGAAGGCATTAAATGTAGTTGGAGTTAACTTGATGCTTCTTTCCAAGTTTAACTCCACTTTCCTTAAATCATGCATTGTCAGATCCCACTGATTAAGGATGTCTATTTGACTTCCATGATTTGTGGATCTTAGATCTCCACTAAATGTGGATGTCTATTTTGGAGGGATACTTTCATTAAAGTTTACCTTTAGTTTACTTTCAGTCAACTGAAGTAGTTTCCAGTTGACTCTTTGTTGACTTTCAGTTAACTGAAGTAGTTTTCCAGTTAACTGCTTGTTCCCCTTTTTAGGAATAAATCTTGCTAATTGATTGGCAAGAACTCATTGTTAACTCAAGGAGATTTTGGGGTTGCCCACTCCTTTGAGTTCTATAAATAAGAGCCTTGGGCTCATTATTTGTTTAACTTTTACTTGCTATGCAAAATTGCTGCGCCATTGTTGCCAACAGCTTTGAAAGCGGATACTTGTTCACTCTTGGATGAGAGTTTGTTGGTTGATTGTAATTGTGCATGATTTCGTGCCTTTGCTTTCCCAACCTTTGTAATTCGTTGATGAAGCTTTGAAGGAGAATATCAGAAGGCGCTTGCATTTTGGTCAATCTTTTTGAGTTGTGTCCACGTCTTGTGTTTAATAGCTCGTTGTTTCATTTCCCTCCTCGGATAGGAGTCCCTCCTCCTTGGACATTTGTTATTGACAAGTTATCGCTTGTTGTTGTTTAATGTGTTGACTTCCAAGCTATACTTCGGATAGGAGTCCCTCCTCCTTAGCAAGCTCGTTGGCCAAGGCATCGTAAAATTGTTGTTTCTCGTGAACTATTTCCTAGCCCATACCTCGGATAGGAGTCCCTCCTCCTTGGCAGGTCTCAGATCTAGTTAACCGTATAGAGTGTTTGCTTGTACCAACCTTATCTTGGTGTATACCCGAGAGTTCAGAGCCTCGGTCATATTCTCACGAGACGGCGAATTCAGGTGATCCAACCAAACCATTCCCGCTCCTTTACCCTCATGCTCTGTTTACCTTGAAGGTATTGGATAGATAAAAGCTAGATTAGTCGTAGTTGAGATCTGCAGAAACCAGAGAAAAAGCTTAGCTACGGCACATTGTGTTTGTGCACCCTTGTGTCCTCGTCAAGCATAGGAACTTTATTAACATTTCCTTCCTACGCATTGCTCAGAGAGGGATCAATAACGAAGAAGTGTTGCAAAACATTTGAAATAGCTGAACGTTTACAATCAGCACTCCAGAGGTGCTAATTTAAACGCCAACATATCTTCAACATGATCGGCTACCATTTGTCTTTTGTTTTCCTTAGAATGGAATTAGATTATAGTCGCCTTTGTTTATTATGAAATTGCAAGGGACGGCTCCTAGAATATTTCTGCTCACATGAAAGTTCATCAGACATATACAATTTCTGAGCCAATAGTTGTTCCAAATGTCTAGTAATAATATGAATTGACAATCAATGTGCCTTCAAATGGATAACCCCAGCTTGTCAAGACAAGGCCAATAATTAAATATTACCTAACACCAAGATAACAACCGCAATAATTAATGACGACTTCAGGGGATTTTGGTAGCTAAGTGATATTCAATATATCATAACCGATATCATCGAATAGCAATTATTGACAAATGGTTCTAGCTTAGAGCTCACTTAGTCAATGGATGGTGTGGTAAGAGTTTGAATATCTTCGGAATTGAATGTCAGTGATTCATGGATATTTAACTTTAAGCGTGAATTTGTGAATTACTTTTAGGTAATGATTATTGTTAAATTTTTCCTTTTTCAATATTTCTAATTATTGAAAAAATAATTTGTATTCTCTCAATACCATCAGGATGGGACATTACAAAATCTAGTATTGCACATCTTCATTCAATTCTAGTGCATATTGGGGGGTCATAAGGTTGGTTAGTTTTGTGCATGATACCTAACATGGCATTGTTTTGTTGAGACTGATTTAACCCACCCAAGTTGCACTTTAGGGAGGTGTAAAGTGTAGTTATGCATTTATTACACCTTAGGTTAAGCTTACTTAACTTTAGTTACGCTACTTTTTTGGAGAGTGAGGTGTCACCTCATTCTTTGGGTTTAATGTTTCTTGGAGAGTGAATGGTTATCCTCATCTCCTAATATTTTCTATAAATACAACTTCATTGCATATATTGTACACTTAATTAATGGAATAGCTGATTTTTGTTGAGTGCATGTTGAATCTATGTTCTTTGAGCAACTAGGTTATTTGTTGTGTTCCACGGCATTTCGGGGACGGGGACGGGGGGATAGCAAGGGACGCATTTTGGGGACGGCAGTCCGAGGGCCGATTTTTGGGGACAGCGATATATGAATTTTTCAAAATATATATATACATATACAATTACATATATATGTATGAATTTTTAAAAATATATTATACATAGAGAGAGAAAGAGAGCAATCTGAAATATCAAATATGTGCAACAATATCAATATGACAATATGTGCATAGAAACTAGATAAAGAGTATAACAGCAGTATAACAACAGTATAAAGTTTAAAGTTTAAACTATAAGTCTATAAACTATAAAGTTAAACACTAACAGCAATAAGTTTAAAGCTTAAACTTTAATCATGATGATAAGATTCATGACAAGTCAACAGTATTCACTATTCTCTAACCTCCAAAGGCAAATATATAAACAGTAAACAACAGTCAGCCCCAAAAAATGTAAACACCTCCTTTCCAAATAGCCTAGGTGACTGGAATCAAGCTGTATAACTATATATTGGAGCGCCCAGCACTAATGCAAACTCACGCCCAACTACAGCCTACAGGTCGCCACGCTAAACTCACGCTGAAACAAAGTCTCCAAGGGAAAGAACAGGTCGCCACGATAAACAAATCCTCACGCCCAGCAAGCTAAATGCATATATAAATTTATAATCATATATTTGGCATTTTTTAACCCATGGCTGCTTTCTCAACTTTGTCAGCTCCTTTCTCACTTTGTCGACTCCTACTACTCCCTGCATTGAACTTATAAGATGCCCAGCACTAATGTTTTGATTTTAATGTTTTAAATTTTACTTGTTTAAATGTTTTAGGTTTATGACGGACGTGGAGTGTTTGTGGGACCCACACGCCCATTCCCAGCCAATTAAATTTAAGACCAAACAATTTTTTAAAATTTTTAAAGCCTAAATTTTATGTGATGCCGTAGGGGACGTCTGGGCGTTTCCAGTATGGTCGGGGGACGCCTAGCCGTCCGCTGGCCGTTTCAGGGACATCTAGGCGTCCCCTTCACTTTTGCATCCATTTCCTTTTTTGGGGACGCATTTCTTGTCGTTTCCTCGAAATCCAAAATCGGAGGGGACGTCTAGGGATGTCCCCTGACGTCCCCCCATCCCCGAAACGTCACAAGGGACAAGGACATAGGGTTTAGGGGTGGGCACACGTCCCCGTGGAACACAGGTTATTTGTAAATAGCTTCGAGTCATTTTTTTTATGGGTAGAGATTTCATGCAATTATCTAAAATATTAAAATTTGCAAATTTGCAAATAGAGATGGCATCCTCAGGTATTTGTAGAAGTAGCAAGTCTAAGTACCGCACTTGGCAGGATGGCGAATCAGGTCCAAAATCAGGAATGGCAATATGTAATTATTGAGGCTTTCATATATGAGGAAGCATTAATTGCCCCAAATGTCACCCTATTGAATCTTTGTCTAAGATGTGAAATTGTGTATTCTAGTGGAACCAAAAATTACACAAGAGATCAAATCTCTCCTTGCTAGCTACAACAAGAAGAAAATAGAAAAGAAGAGGACAGCTGAGGCAATTGCAATTGTAATGATTTCTTCGCCCACATTGCAAAGAGATCCAATGGATTGGATTCACAAGGCTTCTTCATTTGTTCTAATAGTCCTGATGCAAACCTTTGCTCAAAGGTATTGCTTGGAACTAGGAGAAGCATCATCACATGAGAGTGGCTGCTACAAATTTTTGGTACTATATTAATAAGAAATTCCACATTGCAAGGAACCCATATTGGGATTCAATGATCAATGCATTGATTGTTGCCAAAAAAGGGTTCAAGGCACCTATTCCACATAATTTGAGAGCACCCTTATTGTAGGAAATTGCAATTAACACTAAGGTAATAGTTAAAAATGAAAATTAATTAACCATTAAAAGGCGGCACTATTTTGTCCTATGGGTGACAAGAACCACACATTGATCAAATTGCGAGTGGCTTTATGTGGATAGTTGGTGTTCTTAAAGTCAATTGATGCCTCCCACAAAATGAAAAATGTTAGGAGTTTGTGCAACATGTTAGAGGAGGTGGTCATGGAAGGGGGTGCCAAGAAATGTTATCCAAGTTGTGACCAACAATGTAGCAACATATGTAGCAATAGAAAGACTTCTTAAAAAGATGCACCCTACCTATTTTTGAAGCACTTGTCCCAACCTTTGGATTGTTCTCCTCCTTAAGGACATAGGAAAACTTGGATGCGTGAAAACCATGGTTCAAGAAGCAATAAACATCACCAAATACATCTACAACCATCCTTAGGTGCTTGTGTGATTAGGAATCACACGCCTACCAAAAACTTCATCATATTACAGAGCATTGCAGCATCACTAACGTCTCTTAACAAAATGTTTGTGAACACTAGATGGTCCGAATCTCCATATTTGAATAAGGCCAAAAGGGAAAGTGTCATGAAGACAATTTTTTATGATGTGTTTACCATATAGCATTATAATTACATGGCAACAGCATGGCAACCTGAAAGTCTAAATAGAATTCAATTAAACAAGTTTAAATTTAAAAAGAGAAAGACAACAAATTTTACCCCAATATCCTAAACCCTAAAAATAGCAATTTTTTGAAAGACATGAAAAGGGGCAAAAACCTAAGTTTAACAGGTTTGACTCAGCACAGCCCAAGCATTGGATGCTGATTAAACAAAGTAAATCAGATTTTATTCCCATTCTGTGCTTCTATGGTGTTTACCAAAAGCATGAATGAGATCCTTGAGGCAACTTTAAACTTAATATTTACAAAACAGTATTTCTTTGGTCAATGTTCTATGATCGTGATGGGGAACGCTTATTTCCAGCGAGGCCATGGACGGATGCCATCCCACATTACTATGTGGGAAGCAGTGGAAATAAACCCCATTTCAAAATTGATTAAAGGTAGAAAAAGACACATACTGCAACCACATTTGAATCCGCCATGTCCCTATCCCAGTCGCCACGCCTATCATTTCGACCTCGAGGGTCACAGAGGTGCAGGATCAGAGCCGCTGCTCGTTTGCAGTCTGCGCTGTATCACCGTTGGGCCTTCGCAAAATCTTCCAGCGATGCCAGAAACTTAGAAAGTTAGGTCATGAAGTCAGCATTTCGCGTATAACTGCTCAGCCATTCTAATTCCATCACAGCTTGGTTGTTTAGGGATCTATAGCCATGAGACAATGGAATATTTAATATTTTGACTTTATAATTATTTGGCTCAATTATAAAGTATTTATTAAACTTTATAATAAATTATTAAAAGGTGACTTAATGAGTATTTTATACTCATTAAAAGTGGACGCCAATAATTAATTATTCCTCCTAAGTCAAAAGTGCAAATTAAATCATTAATTTAAATGATTTATTAAAATGAAGACTGGGTCGAATTTTCTTCAAGGCAATATATACCTTCTCAAGGCAAAATCGAACTATCCTGTTTATTTATTCAATTTTGTCTTTATTGCTCTGAGCATTGGAGTTTGCAAACCCTAGGGTTTCTGGCAGACGATCGTTTCTGGAGAACGAAAACTCTTCAGAGATCAGGCAGACTGAGGCTGTGAAATACCAGTTGAAGCTTGCACTTGGTGATTTCATCCAGAGATCACAGTTCGGGATTATTGAGTTATTTATTCAGAGATTGGCAGAGAAAATCATCAGACAGTCAAGGCGACTTAAGCAAAGATCTTTTATCAGTGTTTTTGGCACAAATTCCAAGGGCCGTACTGCATTTAATGCTGCTGCTGTACAGGCCGTACCAGCAAGGGCCGTACATTTTCATCTCCAGAGGAACGCCTCTCTTTCTCAGCTTCTGGTGTTTGGTTACTGGGCGCCTTGATCTACTGAGGTTGTGCGTTGGTTTTAGAGCTCAGAGGATTCTTCATTTATTCTGGCCGTACTTCCTTCTATCAGCTGCAGCCGCCATTTAAAACCAGGTTTTTCTTATTTAATAATTTGTATTTCCTTCATACCCCGTATCTGGCTATTGTAAATCTCCTGGAAGTGAAATATAATGAAACGCCTACCATTATTGATCAAAACCTAGACTTATATTGAGTTCTTGAATTTATTTAGAATTTATTTGCATTTATGAGCAAAATCGCATTTTACATTTTTTGCCTGAAAACACAAAACAATACAAAAATCACAAAACTTGCAAAAAACCTCAAAATATCAGTTAGGGTTTCAGTTTGAGAACCACCAGGGTTCTGACAGAATCCCAAGTTTTTCTAATCCAAATCCTTTAACGCCAATGAGGTTATGGATAGTTTCAAACTTTCAACATATGCATAGAGAGGATGACACCCAATGAAACCTTTGAGAAAAAATTCTAAACGAGATGCAAATTTGCAAGGGTACAAAGAAGAGGTTTTTTAAACCTCTATACATTTGAAAGACAATGACCCAACAACTATGTTAAAAAAAAAAAAAAAAAAGTATTTTAAAGTTCAAAAGTTCAATTGTAGTCTCACAGATAATAAACTTGTTAAATAAATGCAATTCTAGTTTACTTACAAAATTATAACTGTTCTCATTGCAAATTTGTGGTGAGAAGATTACGGGGCAAAAACACCAAATTTTCAAAGCCTACCACATTTTGTGCCAGACCTATAACACTTTTAGGTGTGAACACACTTGAAACATGTTTGAGGCCCTTCACCTGAAGAAATGCAAGAACTTGACCCTAAAGCTCCTTAGTGACCTTATTTTCGTGTTGTACAACCTTTATCATTGTGTCAAAAAGGTAGAGGAGACTTGTGATGTGATTGACTTCAACTAGAAGTCAATGACTTGGCAAAAACTCAGCAAAACTTGGAAAGTTTTAAAAAATGCTTAAATTCATTAAAGAAACAGAAATTTCATGCAAAATAAACTAACAGAAAATATGAAACGAGTTTGTAGAATGTTGGGTAAGTGTTGTCTATTAGATTTGAAAAAAAAACTACAATATCTCATCAACATGCAAACACAATAGCAGATAATATGATATCAATCACATGATGATTGAAAATAAATAAAAATTACAATTCTATGCAACTTAAAACAATTTATTTCTCTTCAATCAGTTGCAGCTCCACCATTGAACAAAAAAGTAATGACACCTCCTCATGATCACCATCATCTCCAGCCATGACGCCATCCAATCCAACACATCCACAAAATCAGAAATTCTTATCTTCTGTAAACATGGGATCTTCATCCTAAATAGTCTAATCACTACATCGATCAATGTCATCCAAGTCAATCATGTCATGACTATTTGAGCTCTTCACCTTTGTTGAGTGAAGGTGAAGATTATATTGCAAGAAAATGAGATCATTGAAGCACTTTTGTGTCAATTTGTTGCATTTTTTCGTGTGAATGGCATCAGATAAGCTCCACTTAAGCTCACATTTGAACGTGCTAAAAGTTTGGGGAAAAATTTAGGGTGCTAGTTTTTGAAGATTTGAGCTTTTTTCACCCCTATCTTCCGACCAAGAAATCACAAACAAGGCATTTACAAGTTCGTAAGTAAGCAATAACTACACACATTAATCATTTGAAGTGAGGCAAAGTGAAGACTAAAATTTTCTTGTCACTTGGTGCTTGGGTAGTTCTCCCTCAGATAGCTAGTGGGAACAAGAAGAGCCTCCCTTCTACATGCTTGTACCTCTACAACTCTCCAATAATTAAGTCCATAATGTCTTCCTTGGGCATCATCCTCTCAATGCATGTTGTGAGGCCCTACATAAGCTCTCCATTAGTCATAAGTCTTCTATATAGAGAAATTTGGGGTTAAGGTCTTCACTCGGGTTAATGAAGTTGACTGTTCCACCTTTGATCAACAATGTTGCTAATGGATTTGAATTTTCTTTTATCTCCCCTATAACACTTTTGGATGGCTTCCTTAGCCTTGTCCAAGAACCCATACAAGTACCCATTGGGTTTTTCTCACCATCCACCAAACACAAAACCGACACCAAAGACTGACAACTACAAACAACTTAATGTTGCAATTGAAAATTAAACAATATCTAGCAATTACAATTTAGAAAAAATCAACTTCAAAGATACAATTTAAAATTTAAATAGAACTTTACAGTTACCTTGATTATTGCATTAGCTTCTTTATGAAGAAATCATCAAAAATTGTCTTTGCAACCCCCTCTCCATCTATCTTCTTCAAATAAAAAAATTTGCCCATTGTTGGCTCATAAACATCTACTTCAAAGGTGTTCATAAATCATAAATGCTCTATAAGGCGGTGGAGTTAGCCACGAACTATAGTATCTGCTTGCACAAATTCCTTTCCACTAGTGTGCTCTCTCATCAACCTAAGCACCCAAGGGTGATTATAAATGTATTTGGTGATCTTCCTTGCATCTTCCACCTCATATTTTTCCCAATCAAATCTGTCTATGTCCTCCAACAAAGAATCAAGGTAATGAGGAGCACAAGGACTCCAAAAAAGTGTTAGATGCCTCTCCTCAAGTAGTCTTCCTCTCACCACATGCATTGTTGCATCATCGGTCACAACTTGGACCACATTTTGCATGTGAACCTCTAAGACAACCTCCTCCAACATTCAACTCAAACTCTCAACATTCTTTACATTGTTGGAGGCATCCATGGACCTCAAGTACACCATATAACCATTTGAAGCCACTAAAAGTTGATGAGTATTTGGTTCTTTATATCTATCCACCCATCCAATAACATAGTATATTATTCCTTTTGCTCTTCCACAATCATCTTTATATTTGCCACTACTTTTTAGAGCAGCAACCTACTTGATCCTTGTGGACTAAATGTCTCAAACCGTTTCCCTACAATGTTCAAGGTTATAACCAAATTCTCCTAATAAGAGCTTCTTGCCACATTACATAAATGGTTGTTGTAGTGACGAAAATTTGCACCAATTGTGGTTGTTTTACCATGATTCTCC
>VDFB02323889.1:0-22051 GCA_007258455.2 Sequoia sempervirens
ATGATGCTTAGCTTAGTGACATTGATAACATTATGATGTTTGGTTTAATGATGTTAATGGCATTGTGATATTTGATGTCTTTTACTTAAGCAATGTTTTGCAGATTAGTTAATTGTTTATTTGAATATGATGAATATTATGTAGATGTATGTGTTCATGTGTTGATATTAGTTGTTATGTGTCGGTGATGGGGATAGTGTCACATCACTCGCTAGCGAGTGCCCTGTGACTCTGTGATTTCCCCATCATGATGTGACTGGTTATTTCTATATGCATTTTATGTACATGCTTGATCTTTCATTTTGCTTCGTGCTGTGTGCAGGCATTCCACTTGTTTATCGTGTCCGAGCATGCCAGAGTTCCAATAGAGATATTGTTTATAGGTTACATAGGGTCCCCCACTTCGAGCCATCTTCCTTGTCGAGGACGAACCCCTGTTGTCACAATTTCGTCTGTAAGGTCAATTTGAGTTGTTTTGTCTCCATTGTTGTCATTGCCTTCTATTTCATATTGTGGTTAAAGGTATTTGTTGATATGTGATTCATTGATGTTTTGAAGTGTTGTTGTATGTCTCATTCCTACCCTACAACTTCCAAGAGTAAGTCGGATCTTAGGGGAGAGGATGTAATGCCCCTCCATTTGCATCGCGTGGTGTGTTGTCGTTGTTTGTCTCTAAGGTTAGGTATAGCTTGGTTATGTGTTCGTTGGGATTAATTAATTGATTTTTCCTTGATTAAATAGAAATGATTAAGTTATTATATGATTTTAATAAATTAAACTTATAGTCTAGAATAGAATATTTAAAATAAAATATTAAATTATTAAGATGGTATAAATATATTGTAAGTAAGATTCAAATTATTAAATCAAATCTTATATTCGTTAATCTTTTGTATGTAAATTTAAAAGGGCATGGTTATAAATTATAAAATATAATAAGTTGTCAAGTGGTGAATAAAGTGATAATTATATAAATATGTTAATAAATAAATAACATTTTGTGTGCAAGTTAAGTAAAAGGGAAAATTAAATTGAAAGTTGGAAAAGAGGGAAAATGTGAATTAGTGGAGGAATGGATAGTTATGGGAAATTAATTTATTGGAAGTGGAGTTATCTTGAGAGGGGCAATTGGTTTTATTGCTCCCGGAGGAAAATAAACCAATTCTGGTTTTTCTGTTTTTTGTCGTGAAGCTTCGAGGGCAGTTTCTGAAAAACTTCTCTCTGCTATTCACTGAATAGCGGTTTTGTAGGTTAGAGGCTGCAAATTTTTGTGTGAACATTTGGAAGACCTGTAGGTGTGGTTTGGAAGTTGGAAACCAACCCACAATCTGGTTAAACTGTGCAAGTTTCTCCAGGTTCCACTATTTACCTCTATTGTCCTCTACTCTTGTAGGAAACTGTTGATTCTGAATAAATAGTTTTTGTATTTAAAAAAAAAGTAGACTCCAGATAATGGTTTCTTTGTATGTTATTCGAAATGCAGTGTGGGATTTATTATTATTAAAGAATAGTGTACTTCTGAAAACAAATATGTCATGCTATTATTCTCTCTGTGCTTTTGCATTCTAGTGTCATCCAGTTATTAGGCAGCCTTGGTCGATATGCTAATGGAATCCCTTTTATAGCTTCTACTGCATGTTGCATACCACTTTTTGGACCGATTAAGGATATTAAGCCGTCGTCCTGTATACCCTTTGCTAAAATTATTTTTTTCCTGTATTCGTTGCTTCTTAATCTATCAATTGTCAAATCTTTGAAAGTTAACTATAAACCTTCATCTTATAAAAAGCATCAAGTGTATTATCAGTAAACAGAGGATGAATCGATTAAATAGTGTAGAAACAAGCTAGTAAAGATTGAAGGTAGATCCCTTGAAGACCTTATTTCTCTGCTCATGTTTTGTAATTTATGGATTCCATTCGCCAATTTAAATATGTAGATTCAGGAAGGGTGTAAATGAAACCCGTATAAATCAAGTGACAATGGTAAAAGATATACTTGGGACGCTCCTAGCCATTGTAGTATTGGCTTTTTATTTTTGTACATTGTTGATTGTCACCATGCGAGTTAAATAGAACAAACCACTTGGTATCTGCAATAAACTTGAGTTAACTGCAGCACGTCGAACCTTCTCGTGTGTGTCAATTGGATGATGATCGCTATCCATTAGATGATATATATATATATATATATACTCTTTCCATGACAACCTTGTGCTATCCATATTCTTGTCTTATTAAATCACAGTTTCTAGGTTCCTATTGCAAATCATAATCATGATGCCAACCCCAAAATAATCATGCAAAGATTAATAAGTTTATACAACCAGATTTAGTGTCGCATGGGTCGACTGCGTAGAAATCTCCCTGTAAATAGATAAGTATTAGGAGATATATGTTAACCACAAGCCGAAAGTATATCAAATGTTGACTGCAAGATAAATCGTGAACTTTCATCTACTAAACTGAGTCCTTGGAGAGGCGTCAATTTGTGTTGTTAATGTAGAATCTGAGTTGGAACATTTAGATCAGCTGCATGGATAAGTTTAGTAATGTCATATGATTAGATTCAACGGTGTACAACTTGCAATCACTTTAAATCGAGTCCGCTATCACCTTAGTCATGGGCACATTGTAAAGGGCAATGCATGTGATCTTTTGTTTCTTATCTATAGTTTGGATCGGTTCCATTGTAGGCGTCAATCAGTTATAAGTCTAAAGCTTAGTTTAAATTATATAAATTTGCATCTGGATCGAACTATCTCCAGTTAACCGCAATCCTCATGCAACCTTCTCTTAATCCAACGAAATCATGTTAGACCTTTCCATTGACATTTTTTTACCTTATCTGGTGTTGGTTATTTTGTGCATGCATTGTGATTGCTAGTTAAAAGATAGTGATTGAGTGGACCGCATGTAGTTCTCAAAATACACACAAAGATATATATATTTGGAATGTAACTCTTATTCGTGATTGTATATTGTCAACTGTTATTTAACTTTGTATGAAGTATTCCTAATCTGACTTCTATAAGAACTGATTGTTTAAAAATATAATTGTGGAAATAAGTGTAATTATAAACATGGTTACGTTCATATGCATATAATTGGAAGGATGAATAATAGGGTTATTGGACATCCTTATTAAAGATATGTTATGGCTATAATTAAGATAGAAGAGAAATATTTGATTTTATAAGAATTAAAATAGTTGGTATTAAAATACAAGAACTAGTGTGATTATAAGATGTATATATATTTGTTTGGGAAGATTTTGTTTGCGAGCTAATAATAAACATGGTTACATTCATATGCATATAATTGGAAGGATGAATAATAGGTTTATTGGACATCCTTATTAAAGATATGTTATGGCTATAATTAAGATAGAAGAGAAATATTTGATTTTATAAGAATTAAAATAGTTGGTATTAAAATACAAGAACTAGCGTGATTATAAGATGTATATATATTTGTTTGGGAAGATTTTGTTTGCGAGCTAATAAGGCTTGTCATGCTATCCTATTAGCCTTCTTAATCATGTCACTTGAGTAGACTGGTTTTATCATGTGATGCTTGTAAGTTGGTAGTGGTGAAAGCTTGTTCAATGGTTAGTGTTGAAGTCTTCCAGAGGCTAGAATGTGATATGTTTGATGGCTTTGTTTATGTAGTTTGATTTGGAAAAACTGGGTCATGATTTTTGAATTGGATGGTCGTACACCTTGCACGTAATATTGCCATGTGAACTATGGACCTGTAAGCAGAATAGATTGATGTTCCGTTTTGTGATTTGCTTGTGTATGTGTGATGTGTAAGTGATTTTTTTTTCATTTTCTGTGGTTTGAGGTTGGAAGTAGGGGAGTGGTTTCCAATGGGGATCGACGCACAAAGGGGTTCCTGGATAACCCATGTGGAAGTTAGTTAACAAGTGATAACATTAAAAATAAATTAAGGGGAAAGGGTAGTTTAAACACTAAACAAGATAAGTTGTACCTCGATCAATCTCAATTGCTCATTTAGGCTTGAGGTGAGATAGGAAGGCCTGGAATGGCATAATTGACTACTTCGTCCCCACGAGAGGTAGCTTGATTCCACATAAGTTGGCACGAGGGGCCAGAGTTCGGTAGAGGCTACCAGGATAACCCAAGGATGGGGGTCGGGGCCTAGGAAGAACTACCTGGATAACCTATGTCCAATTATGTGATGACACTTCCCCTATGACAACCATGAGGTTTTTTACTTGTTGTTTCACTTTGTGTACCTATGTGCCTTTGGAAATATGTTCTTGGATGTTGTTCTTTTTGATGTGATCATCTTGTGTTGTGAGTTTCGTCAACCATGTCATACCTAGTCCTTGTTTATTAGTTGGTGGGGCCCTTTGTTACCTACTAGCACGGGGGGTGAATCTTTGGATTCACGCGGTTGGTTGGAACGTGTAACGTTCTCCATTGGGTTCCCCTTATGTTCGTGTCGTGGCAATCTCATCTAATCCATTGTCTTTAGCATTTCATTTATTTCTAGAAGTTTGAATAATGAACTTGTAATATGTATTGTATTTGATCATGTATCATGTAACTTTTTGAACACTCCTCATTAGATTTGAGGAAGTATCATTGTACAAATGTATATGTAAACTGGATTGATGTATCTCTTGAATGTAAGGAATTTTGTTAGCAGTGACATTGTACTTGTTAATGGAATGAAATAAATTAGTTATTCTTTTATGTTATACAATGGATGTTTCACATGGTTCTTCTGTTCATATGTAATGAGTTAAAGACATGCTTAATGATTATTTGTGTTTAATAGATATAAGTTAATTGATTTGTAATGTGGTTAATGGAAATTAAGTAATACAGTCGTGCACCCTCTAAGGGGACTTAGGATCACAGCTAAAGTTATGTTCAATTTCATTGCACTTAAAAAAAAATTGTTTGATTTTCGTAGTATAAGTTTTGTCCTCTAGGGTTCTCGGCGGGGGCGTTACACTCTTTCCTTCTATCCTTGACAGGGGGCTAATTTCTATGAGGGATAAAGAAAGTGTTGTATTTTTTTGTTATTGTTGCACAAAAAGAAGAGGAGTTACTTGGATCGGTCGAGGGAGAAGGAAACAACAATAATCGTTTGGTGGTGGAAAAAATGTAGGAAAGCAACATATAACTGTTTTGGAGGAGAAGATTTTGGCCTATGCAAAGAGATCCCAACAATGATTGTTTTTCCTGGCATGAAACTGAGAGGGTGGGACGTACTGTCCTTAGGAGACAAAGAATCTATCCATTGGAGAGTTGAGTTGGCCGTATAAGGAGGCCGATTGGTTAAAGGGGAGAATGATAAAAACCAGACATTGTAAGCACATTTGGGAAAATAGAGAAATTGTTAGGAAGAAAGACTAATTGGTGAAGATCAGAAGAGGAAATTAAAGGTTTGAAGGAATGAAGGAACGAAGAAAAGAGAAGCGATGAGAAGGCTCAAACTATGCAAAGAAGATTGGAAACAATAATAAAAAGAAATTTAAGCAAAGAAAAGGCATTTGATTCCTTTGAGCATCAACCACATCGTTGTGGGCCGAGACGCGAAGAGAAGAGGGAAAATGTGGGGAAAAGAGGCACGACAAAGGAAGGTGCTAACAAAGGAATTGAAAACAAGATCAGTGAAGGAATAACAGAGTTCAATTGGACAAAGAGATTCGATTGGGCTGGTTGTCAAAGTATTCAATCTATAATGCCCAAAACTTAACAACCAAATTATAGCTAAGGGCATAACACAAATACCAAAAATTTCAACAATTCTCGACACAAGACCAACTCCTAAAGTAAGATTTCAAGAAAGTACAGGGGGGCCTAAGGGGAAAGACCTAATTCCTCAGGGGGCTCATCTCTGATGGCCTTGCCTATGTACATGCAGTGCAGAGGAATCGTAGTTCGACAACAAAAGCTTGTACCAACACAAACTTGACCAAAGAATGTTACTCTCTTAGGATTCAAGTCACAACTGATTGGCCAATAATATACCTCAACTAAGTTCAACTCTCTCACAAACTGATAACAATAATTCAAACGTATAATCATTCTACAACTTTCAATTTGTTGATCTCAATTAGAAAGGGCAGCGTTAGACGAGTGATAACTTTAAGGAATCTGAACCAAATTTTAAACTACAATATGATCTGAAAAGGGGAAAGTATGAGGAACAAAACCCATAAATAATTTTGCATGAAAACCAATCAATCAAAAGTAGTTTGGTCTACATCTAAACTCACTAGTTTTCAATAGATTTGCAGCTAAACTAGACGATACTAAAAAACACATAACTTTCACTATGTTTGACCAAATTGAAAAGTTTAATATGTTTCGGAAAGGGGAAAGAATGAGAAATAAAACCCAGAAATTGTTTTACATAAAACTCTAATATGTGCGAGCAGTTTTTTCTGCAAATCAACTCAGTAAACTACCCAAAAACCAAAATCACAGTTAACAACATATCCACATAAAATTATACTTTGTGGATTGGAGATCATGAAGGTATAAATATTCCATTTTCTAGTGAAAATAAAGTGATAACAATAAGAGGAGAAGACTGAATATACAATGAATTCAATAGATAAAAGAATGTTGACATATCTTCTAATTTTTAAAGATTAATTAGATAATATTCTATTTAGGGTAATAAATCTTATTCTTTGATAATGCATATTCACCCTAGATAGGATTTGATCACATTATTTGAGAAAGTGTTATTGTCTTTCTAATAGGAAGAAATATGCAGTAAAAACCTTTGTAATGGCTGTGAGCACAACATTTTGGTTAAAAATTATAGTATGTTTAGACAGTTGAAAATATTGTAAATGCACATAGAAAATCTTCTTGACATACTTGCAAAATATTAAATCAGCTATTCCAAGGAGGAAAACTATTTCATGATGGAAGGATAATATGTAATTCTATCCTCTTAAGAAATCTTAGTCTAATCCCCAGCGTAGGTGCGTATTTTAACAAGTACCTATTAACAAATTGTAACGAGATAATAGAAACAAGAAGCATGAAATAATCTCTTAATATGCTGGGATCATAAAAAAAAAACACAAGTGATAGGATTGAAATATTAACAAGAAAGGGGAATGACTTCTACTAAAAATGCAAGCTAGAACAAAGAGTTGTAATCAAACAGCACAACCCAGTGAGTGGTTGCTAACAGATGCAACCTAGAGCCAAATGGTAGTTGACAGAAATCAAAATATATATATATACCAATTTAAATACAGATCTGCAACAGACAAAATGAATGGTAAGGTGTGTCCAAGCAATACAATAGAGTAAAATGAGAGATAGCTTTTTAATTCTTTAGTATTTTATTTATATATTTGCAGCAAAAAGATAATGTAACTACTGTCAGAGGTGAAAGATTAAAGATTGATCTATGGAACAACAAACCTTCCCTGTAACTGAAATATTTATTTCCAATCGAAGCAAATAAAATAAATCTAATTTCTTGAATAAATAATTATATATCATTTAGTTTTTTAAAGAGTTGTTGAATTGGATATATGCTAATGTGATCTGTAAACAAATAATGATGCTATTTAAAAGAATTAAAAAGAAACTACACCTACAGTTTCTTTAAATTGGAGAAGTCAAGATTCATTTTCTTTTATTATGATCAAGCACCACATACCTGAGACCTGAGCCATCAGACTTTAGTTGGACGCCATGACTGATATCGCTAGCTCCTTCTTGTAAGCAAGTGATTTGCATTGAGAAGTTTTAACCAACATTGATACTATAATTTAGCAATCGCCTTGTTTCTCTAAAATCATATATATTACTCTTCCTTAACATTTAATCGCAGCCATCTTCAATAATCTCCAAGACTCTGTGGAGAATAGCTCGACCAATTTTTCTGCTTGCCCTCGCTTGTCCAACACATATCCAACACCACATGGAGATGACCGATGATTTGTAAAATATTGAGGACAACCTTATTCTTGAATCCAATGGTTATAAAGAATAACCAGAGAAATTTGTGACAGTAGAAGAATTTTAACATAAAATGAAAAAAAAACACTTATTTTATTATTGGTTAAAGCAGAGCTCAGCTTGTTTGAACATAGAGCCCCCTTTTAACATAGCTCCCAAAGAGATTTAAATCCAAGAAATCTTCCAAAAAGAATCGAAGAAAACTAATAATAAACTGTCTTTTACACGCAATAAAGATTGCTGGAAAATTCCTAAAAGCAAATTAAAAATAATTAAAACAGGAAACAACAGATCATGCAATGAGGTGCCAACTGGTGAATATTCAGCGTCATCTATCCCACATGATTTCTATCCTCCCTTTCTTTTTATCTTTTTCCAAACTATTGTGTAAAAAAAAACAATAAGTAGTTTTCTCCATGCATGTAGGCGGAGTTTCTTCTTTTATTGTAGTGCTGCTCAAAATTGAAAATAGACACTATCCTCGAGAAATCAGCTCTTAACATCTTAACTGAAACTAATATTTTTATACTATTTGTGCGGATCTTGAGTAATGGGGTAGATTATTTCTATCAAGGAGTTGGGATTTTAGATTCAATGATTGATGCAAATTTAAGATATGTGCCTATGAACCTTAACTGATTTTTCTCTCCATGCCACAACTTGGTTGTTTTTTTTTTTTTAACACAAAATTTGCATGAGGCGCTTTAAGATAGCCATTAGATTATTAGTTTAACACTGCAACATAGACTTAGAGTTTGGTTGGGTATCTACTTAGAGGTAACCTTCAGAAATAGGTCACAATCAATTCAATTACAACAATTGGTAAATACTTTGTTACAATGGCAGAACATAAATTTGATATCTTAATAATTATTAAAGATAAGTCTCTAGCATACGATCTATTGATCAATTTGGAATATATTTTTATACAAATATTGTTATAATGAGCAAACAAGCATGATCCTAATTAATAAAATTAATATTTGATATTAAGTTTCATGATAGTTTTGGTCAATTTACTAATATTTCCTCTTTTATTTTTTTATTCAAACTTTAGATCACATAATACTAATGTCAAATCCTCATAGTGCAAAAAGAATTATCAATCACTAACTATATTTGGTAACCCATTAACAATTACTATAACATTTCATATAGCAAATATATATTTATATTTATTTATTTAAATCTATTAATAATAGGAAGAAATCAATCATATGAAATATATACATAAACCATATATATGAGTTCAATAACATAGCCATAGAACTTGGGTAAGGTGAAATAGTTAATGAATCCATACCTCTTATTTTGCATATTTTTAACACAAAATTTGCATGAGGCGCTTTAAGATAGCCATTAGATTATTAGTTTAACACTGCAACATAGACTTAGAGTTTGGTTGGGTATCTACTTAGAGGTAACCTTCAGAAATAGGTCACAATCAATTCAATTACAGCAACTGGTAAATACTTTGTTACAATGGTGGAACATAAATTTGATATCTTAATAATTATTAAAGATAAGTCTCTAGCTTACGATCTATTGATCAATTTGGAATATATTTTTATACAAATATTGTTATAATGAGCAAACAAGCATGATCCTAATAATAAAATTAATATTTGATATTAAGTTTCATGATAGTTTTGGTCAATTTACTAATATTTCCTCTTTTATTTTTTTATTCAAACTTTAGATCACATAATACTAATGTCAAATCCTCATAGTGCAAAAATAATAATCAATCACTAACTATATTTGGTAACCCATTAACAATTACTATAACATTTCATATAGCAAATATATATTTATTTTTATTTATTTAAATCTATTAATAATAGGAAGAAACTCAATCATATGAAATATATACATAAACCATATATATGAAGTTCAATAACATAGCCATCGAACTTGGGTAAGGTGAAATAGTTAATGAATCCATACCTCTTATTTTACATACATCCCGTCGTCAAAACCTTACATAAATATATCTTCTTCTTTTTCATATGAAGCTCAAGTTTCCACTTGTTTGATTTCTTCAAAACTATACTCAAATCACACTCAACCAAGGTAATTAGTAAAACATAAATGTTATCTTCCTCAACATATCATAAAATAATTCTAAATTACCTTAAGCATTAAGGCCAGTCATAACTTTATCAACTTTTATTCATTTAAAATTTTATTCTAACAAGATTACTTTGTCAAAAAATATGAAGTGAACCCTAGATGTATTATAGAGATTAGACTGGTGGCCTTACATCCTCCCCCCCTTATATAGACTTCCTCCTGGAAGTCTTTAAGGATAGGAAAATTTAACCTCATTAAGCAAACTACATGAATTGGAGTAACATTTCAATTATTATCTAGAGCTAAAATAATATTGTAAATATTGAGACTATGTTATATGATAAAACAATATCATTACTATCCAAAATATATCACAAGAAGTTATAATTGTTGCATGAAGGGAGAGGCCTTACAATCGGTTGGCTAAAGATTGACCATCTTTGTTCTCAAATTTTTGTACTATTTGTAATGTATTATAACCCAATTTCTATTGCTCATGTTTGATTACTTTTGAATTCAGTTATTTGAATAAAGAATGAAGTTGCTCTTCTTGTCATCATTGTCTAAGGTTCGGTTGGGAAGCATTCTGAATGCTGGTTTATTTCATTGAAACTTGTTTCCTTTAGATTATGCGACAAGAAAGGGGTTATTGAGTTGCATTTGTTGTTTATAGTTGTTGCTTGTAGTTTGTTGTGCCATCACCTTGGTCTTGCATTTTGCTAAGCTAGGTTGCAAAGATAAAAAAAATTCTAAGGTACCTTTGATCCAAAAGGCAGAGGAGAAGTATGCTATGTTAATACCAATAGATTGTTGGTGTATCGATCAATTGGTACACTAAAATTACATAATGATTTTTTTTGTAAATTGGCCTCCAATTAATCAACATATTCCAATCTAAAACCCTTTCAAAGACAATAAAAATGGATGAACTTCTCTTTCTTTATATTATTGACTTAGGGGTATCCCTACGACCAAACCCAACACCCAACCCGCCTTACCTTGGTCTTACATTCTGCCAAGTTGGGGTCGGAAAGGGGTGTCATGCTAGGGTGAAATTAGTCCCCTGGGGATGTATGAAGATCAATTTTTTAATTTAATTTAAACATAGATAATCTAATTACTATCTATGTCTCTAGCATTGTTAAATGATTGAAAACATATTATGTATTAAAAGTTGCAAGAGAAAGAGAAAGAGAGAAAACACAAAGGGAAGGAATGAGCTTGATAAATTAGATATAAGAAAAGATAATAGGAAAATAGATCTGGATATAAAATAGATAGAATGAAAAGAAATAAAAAGAGAGAAAAAGGTAGGGACATGGCGAGACAACAAAGGAAAAGTTGTGAGAAAAGTCAAAAGATAAAAAGTAGACAAAAACAATAAAAATATCAAAAATGAATCATTAAACTTAAAATATAAAAATAAAGAAAGAATAACATAGAGATGAATAAATAAATAACGAATGACCAAAAAACATAGAGAGAATGAAAATAGAGAGGCAATAAAGATAAACTCACATAAACAATTTGAATAAATAAGAAATAAATTTAGAAAAACATAAAAGGCATTATTAGATAGAATGAGAAGAAATTAGTATAGAGAAAGAGGTATATTTGCGACCCATCCCAATGCCTAACCTGCCTTACCTTGGTCTTACATTCTGCCAAGTTGGGGTCAGAAAGGGGTGAACTAGGTCACAGAGATAGAAATTATTCTAAGGCACCTTTGATCCAAAGGGAAGAGGAGAAAGATGTTATGTTACTTAATACGAATAGATTGTTGGTGTATCAATCAACAAGTACACTAAAATCACATAATGATTTTTTTGTAAATTGGCCTCCAATTAAACAAAATAGTCCAATCTAAAACCCTTTCAAAGACAATAAAAATGGATGAACTTCTCTTTCTTTCTTTTTTTATTGACTTAGGGGTATCCCTATGACCAAGCCCAACACCCAACCCGCCTTACCTTGGTCTTACATTTTGCCAAGTTGGGGTCGGGAAGGGGTGTCAGCTAGGGTGAGATTAGTCCCTTGGGGATGTATGGAAATCAATTTTAGCATAGATAATCTAATTACTATCTATGTCTCTAGCATCGTTAAATGATTGAAAACATATTATGTATTAAAAATTGTAGGAGAAAGAGAAAGAGAGAAAACATGAAGGGAATGAAGGGGCTTGATAAATTAGATACAAGAAAAGATAATATAAAATTAGATAGAATGAAAAGAAATGAATAAAAAGAAAAAAGTAGGGACATGGTGAGACAACAAAGGAAAAGTTGTGAGAAAATGTCAAAAGACAAAAAGTAGACAAAGACAATAAAAATATCAAAAAGGATTCATTAAAATTATAAAAAATAAAAAATAAAGAAAGAATAACATAGAGATAAATAAATAAATAATGAATGACTAAAAAACATAAATAGACATAATGAAGATAGAGAAACAACAAAAATATACTCACGTAAACAATTTGAATAATTTAAAAAAGACATAAAAAACATAAATAAAGTGGAGAGAGAGAGAAAGAGAATTCCAAACATAGAGATAAAGATTACAAAAAGTGTATAAAGAAATGACAAATAAGAGGGAAACAAAAATAGAGAAATATTGGTGAAAAAACAAAGAATCTTTACAATAGATATGCAAAGAATAAATACAAATAGAGAGAGAGATATAAACTAAGGAAATGTAGGTTGATGGAGTTACATTGCCTCCATCCTTCAAGATCTGTGAGAAATAACAACCAAATTTCTTTAGCGAAGAAATATTCAAAGGTGGTAAAAATGGTGAGCTCTTTGCAGGCACAGGGAAGAAGGGTTAGTTGGGAAGACGGATTTGACTCATCTTGGCCTCTACCACACAGACATCATCATTTTTCTGGCAAACGATGTCATCCTCAGACCATTTCACACTACGGGCAGGATCATCTCTCTGTTAAAGGGCATCCTCAGATTAACCCAAGGGATAAGGGTATTTTAGAAACCCCAAAACTAGGGTTTTCTCAAAATGACCTTCCTCCAAGTCATTGGAGATCTAATGGCCCGCCGAGAACCTCCTTACAACAAGGGTTTTCTCATTTCGGTTCTACTGGTGTTTCCTCCAGATCTTCAAGCAAGAACGCTCCACTCCACAACAATTATGGAGGTCCAAACTCAACATGGAATCATGAACAACATAAACACCATCGGCCCTCTTCAAATGCTTAGGCTAATTCAGGTCGTCCTCCAAAAGGAAATTTTAACCAAAAATCAAAGGGCTTCCAACATCAGAGAAATAAAGAAAACTTGAGCCAACACTCGAATCAACGTGGGAACCAAAATAGTTTCCAGAAAGCCCAGGAAAATAAATCCTTGAATTTGGAGGATCAGAAAAAGTCTAAAAACTCATGGAACCAACCAAACAATCAAGGCTTCTCTCAACAAGGGAACTCCTTTGGAATTCATGGCACTGACACAATGACTCATAGGGAGCAGGAATGGAGGTCGATTCCAATAGTACCCTTATATTTAGAAAGCCAATATAACGATTGCACACAAAATGGATTTTTTGTACAACTATGGGGGCAAGGATAAGTCATTCTCCGAACTTAGGGTTTGGATACGAGAGCACTAGGATGCATTTTTTGACTTATTTGTGGTTTCCATTTTGTCCTTATTATTCAAGAATCCCACGATAAAGGGAAAAGTAATGTGCAAAGGTCCATACTGGTATGGTAATACTTTTTTAGGGATTCTTGACTGGAAAGAAAACATGTCCTTGGAAACCCTAAGAATGTGCCCTCTTCCTCTCTGTTTTTATTTACCCTTTCTTCCGGTCGAATTTTTTGAGACTTCTATCAAACAAATTGTTAATCATTTCAGGGATTTTCTTAAAAGCAAATTTATGATTGTTAATGGAAAACCCTCCATTAGGGTTTGGGCCTTGGTCAATAAACCCTCATCCCTCCCTTATAAGATTTTCCTATCCACTAATAAAGGGGAGTGGATTCAATAAATCAAATGGGAGAATTCAACTTGGAAGGAGGCTAATTTAATTATGGATGTGGATGTCTTCTCTAGAGTAGAAAATTTGGATCTATTTGCACTTTCAGGGGCTCTAGGCTTGAACCAACCTTCTTCTAACTCTTACTTTTGTCATCCCCCTCCTACCTCAAATCACATTGAAACTCAGCAGGACACTATCGAAGATAAATGGGATTCAAATAATGAATTTGCATGTGGTCAGCTTGAATGTCCCCATCTTGTTACAAACTCTAAATCAATACCCTCTTCTTCGAATTTTCCTCTGAACAGTGATAACCCCCTTCTTGATGCTCAAGTTTGCTCCTCTCAGGCCTTTAATAGGGATTCAGTTCTTTCAAAGTGCGACATCAAACACTTTGAAAATATCCTTAATGGTTCAGAGGATGATTTGCTGAAATTTGTTAATGAGGCTATGACTAAGGTAGTTGAAGACCTGATTAAAGAAATTGCATATGAATTTTTGGGAGAAAATGACCCAGTAATGAAGTCTCCCATACCTCCCATTACCCAATTTGCATCTAAAAGAAAGTTAAATTTCACTTAAGCCACCCCCTCCCCTCCTTCTGCTTTTGTAGCCCCAAATTCCTTTTCTTCTCCTCCCATTTCCCAATCCGATACTGACTTCAAGGTATCAACTTCTCCAAGAATTAAATGGGGATGTAAATCTAATAAGGAGAAGACAAATTTGGAAATTATAGCTGGGCTTCAATCTACTCTGGAAATGAATCTTTGCTCAACCTCTAAGAAATCTATTGGGTTGAGCACCCCCCCTCAATGTTGGCATTGTGATTCTACTGTGGGGATTAAATCCTCAGAAAGAATTGAAAGGAAGAGGAGAGAGGGTCTCTCTCCTCGAGGGAAATGAGGGTTCTCTCTTAGAACATTAGGGGCTTAAATGCCCCTAACAAAAAATGCTTGATAAAGCTTCATCTTCTTAGTACATTTTTAGAGATCATACTGCTTTAGGAAACTAAACTCTCTTGTCAAACAACTAGAGAAACTTTTAGTTCTTGGAATGATTGGGAATTGATTGTCTCACCTGCTCTTGGAGCCTCGGGGGTCTAGTCACCCTTTGGAACAAAATATTTGTTAAAATTGATCATTTTGAAATCATGCACTCTAGCTAGAAAAAGACAGATCTGGAAACAAATTTCTTCAAGCTATGAGCTTGATTCTTCTGCTTTTAAAATTGTTGCAGGAGATTTTAATGCTATTAAATTTTTTTTTGAAAAAATTGGAGGAATAACCCCCCAACTGCAATGATGGATGATTTCAATAATTTTATTTCGTCCAATAAATTATATGACTACCCTATTAAAAATGACACATATAATTGGACAAACAAACGAAAGGATTTCTATCAGATAGCTGAAAAACTCGACCGTTTCTTGCTTTCAGAAAACCGGCTTGCTGCCCCATGGAATTTTGTCTCAATCATTCATACTTTACCAAGCTCTGATCACTTCCCAATTTCTCTTTCTTTCTCTGAAGTTAGGAGAAATATCAAAAGTCCTTTCAAATTGGAGGCTATGTGGTTCAGAGATTCTAGTTTTGTTAATCTCATAAGAGATTGGTGGCTCAACAACCCTTTTTTTGATGGGACTAGAATGTTCCAATTAAGCAAAAAATTACAATTTTTGAAGATCAAAATAAATGATTGGAATATCAAGTACTTTAAAAACATCTTTTCTGAAAAGCTTTGAATTGAATTGGAACTATCTGAAATATATGAAGAGGTTATTAAGAAGGGAATGAATAGATCCCTTTATAATTAAGAGAAAAAGCTCAAAGCAGACTTAGAAGAGATCCTTGCTCGAGAGGAATATTACTAGAGACATAAATCTAGAGAGACCTGGATAGTTGAGGGGGACAAGAATACAAAAAAAATTCATGCCTCAAAAAAATTACGATGTCAATCAAATAAAATTCTTTCAATTTTGTCCTCTTCAGGCTCCATTCTTACTATAGAAAAGGACATTGGTCTAGAGGCGGTTAACTATTTCAAAAATATGCTATCCTTAGGAGATGCTTATAATCCTTCTGAAGATAATGAGATAATCAATAATATTCCTGAACTACTAAATGATGACCACAATAAAATGTTGATGTCCAAATTTTCCCTTGAAGAGGTCAAAAAAATGGGTTTTTCCATGGAAGCTGAAAAAGCTCCAAGACCGGATGGATTCATAATTCTTTTTTTCCAAAAATGTTGGGACATAGTAGGTTTTGATGTTCTTCTTGCATTAGAAGAATCCAGAAGATATAGGAATGTTCTAAAGGATTTTAATGCAACTTTTCTTGCCCTCATTCCTAAAAACATATTCCATCCTCTTTTAATGATTTCAGGCCTATAACTCTTTGTAACTCGATTTTCAATATTTTCACTAAAGCAATTGCTTCTGGACTTTCCAAAGTGCTCCCCTTGATTATTTCAGAAGAACAAGGGATTTTGTTCCAGGGAAGGACACTCCAGAGGGCACTATCTTGGCGCATGAGGTCCTTCATTCAATTATGTCAGAAATTCCCATGTGGTTCTCAAGTTAGATATGTTGAAAGCTTTTGATAAAGTCAATTGGTATTTTTTATTGGTTGTTTTAAGAAACTTTGGCTTTTCACAAGCTTGGTGTAAATGGATTCATTCTTGTATCTCGGGGGATAGATTTTCTATAATCATTAATGGATCACCTCAAGGTTTTTTTGCCCCCTTCTCAAGGGGTGAGGCAAGGAGACCCCCTTATCTCCTTTGTTTATTCTATTGGCGAAAGGTTTGAGAAGATCGTTAATTTCAGCTCAAAATGCAAGATTTTGGAAAGGTATATCTATTCAGTCCTTCCCATCTCCAATCTCCCATTCTCTTTTTGTGGATGAGACTCTCCTTTTAGGTCAAGCTACTATGGCAGAGGAAAAGGTTATGAAAAAAATTATAACAAATTATTGTTTACATTTGAGACAGGTTTGTAATCCTGCAAAATCAAAGATATTCTTTCTGAATGTTGAACCTTTGATCAAAAGGAAATTACTCAAAATTTGGGGCTTTAAGAGTGATTCCCTTCCTTGTAAATACCTGAATATTCCTTTCTTCTCTGGTAAGGAAAAACATGATTTTTGGGACAGACCGATTTCTTCAATTTCTAACATAATTTCTCATTGGAAATCAAAATGGCTCTCTTTTGCAAGTAAATTGGTTATGCTTAAATATGTATTATGCTCCCTTCCAATTTATTTGATGTTGGTTTTAAGCTTGCCTAAAGGGAAAGGGAAAATTTTGCAAAAAGTTCTTAGAGATTTCATTTGGTTGGAAAATGTGATTTCCAAAAAGAAACTACCTCTTGTTGCATGGGACACCATATGTGAACCCAAAATCTATGGTGGGGTTGGCTTGAGAAACACATTCCTTCGAAACAAGGCACTAGGTGCAAAATTAATGTGGAAAATCTACACTAAACTTGATATTAAATGGTGCAAATTAATGAGACACAAATACTTGGACTCCCTTGATAAAGAAAGAATATTTACGCAAAAGCAGCTCCCTTAAGGGTCCAAGATCTAGAACTTCATCTCTTCATGCAAATCAGTCCTCCCTCACCTTTCTTTGGTGATTAATAATGGGGAAAAGCCCTTTTTTGGGATGATGCTTAGAATGGCCATAAGCCGCTTTGTCAACTGGGGGATTGGAATCAATTAGAATCAGAATTAAAATTCAAATGGGGTCATTAAATTTGAGATTATTTTGACATTGACCCCTCAAATCTTGCTATGTGAAAATGGAAGGATTTTGGTTTCTTGCAAGTTCCATCTCATTTAAAAATTTTGTTAAAGGTCGAACTTGATAAGAGAAAAGTTTATCTTCCAATAAATAGGATGAAATCATTTGGTTAAAATCCAAATCAAGGCAATACAATGTTAAAGATGGTTATAACTCTCTTGTTAAGATCAAATAGAGCGCTTTGATTCCAATTAGGCTTTGTTGGGGCCCTCACATTCTCCCCAAGGCTAGAGCATTTGCTTGGTTGGAAATTAAAGATAGAATTTTAACAGTCTTGAGGTTGGACAAACTAGGTATAACTAATATTTTCCCATGTGTTATGTGTGGGAAGGATTTTGAGTCCACTAATCACCTTCTTTTGAACTGTGAATTTGGTCAAGCTTGTTGGTGTTGGCTTTTAAATAATCTTGGATGGTCTAGTCCTTTGCATAATTCCCTTTACCTCCACTTTCTTTCTTGGCCTTCTCTTTGTTCATCTTCCATATTTTCACCCCTTTGGGAGATTCGCCCTTCCATCCTAATCTGGAACATTTGGTTGGAAAGAAACAACAATTTTTTTTAGAAAAAAGGCCTTCCACTGTTTCTCAGGTCCTTCAAAGAATTGAAATATCAATATATGAGGTAACTTATTCAACTCTTCATAGAAAATCTCATACAAGCATGCACTTTACTTCTTGGGATGATTTTATTCTAAAAAACTAGCATTTATTGAGAATCCCCATGGCTGGTTCAGTTTCTTCCAAATCCTTTTCTCCTAAAAGAAGCAATATTACATGGTCTCCTCCACCCCAAGGCTTCACCAAACTAAATTTTGATGGAGCCTCTAGGGGAAACCTGGGAAAATCAAGTATTGTTGTAGTGTTAAGAGATTGGAATGGTACCTTCATTGCAGCAATGTGTGAACAAATCCCTGAAGGCACTAATAATGTGGCAAAATTTAGAGCTTTAAGCTTGGGCCTTAATCTTGCCAAAAACTTATCAATTTATCATCTTTTCATTGGAGGGGACTGAATGTTAACAATTCCGGCATTAAAGAATCGAGGCACATCTTCTTGGCACTTGAATTACATCCTAGCACATATTTTATTATTATTATTATTCATTACTATAGGGAATCTAATGTTGTTGCAGATCTTTTAGCTAATAAAGCCATTGATGAGAATATAGTTTCCCAAGAATTTTGTACTGAGGAATGCAACCTTATCTTCCAAGAAAAGATCTCTTAAATTATTGAGTTTGCATAGCTTGAGAAGGTTTTTCAATCTCAAAACATATTATTTATTCGGGCTATTCATGTCACCCCTATTTTAAGAGTGCCCTTGTTTTTGTTACTTGACAATGTGTGAACGTATGTCACAAGGTTTTTATTGATATGGATGTAATTAATATCTTTGATCATCATCTCAATTCTAAGTTTGAATATGGTAACGGTAAAGAATTGTCGGCACCCCACAAATGGTGATTTTATCCTTGCTGACAAGGCTTTCTCGCTGTCACCAAAATTCTTGTTCATGTCACCTTAATTTTTTTCTTGCCCAGGATGCTTTCATATGGTGACGAATGATATTAAATGATTCTGACAGTGTATAGTTGTATCTCACTCCCGAATGTATTGTTTTCAACCTAGCACATGGCATATTTTAGCTAATTCCAAAAAGGTTACAAAACTCGTCCTTTGTTGATGTCTTAAAAATGAGCTTGCCATCTTTTTCGGACATCTTTGAGGGAATGTTGCATTTGTGGATCTCCATTAAATTCAAGTTCATGTGAGCCAGCTTCAATTCATTCTAGTAGTTCATAATTTGGGCTAAATTTGGAAGTGGGACTCTTTGCTTTTTTCAATGTTTGATCATGAGAGCTTGCTCTTGTGATTAGACATCAAAAATAAGCCTTATTTTTCTTCTTTTGCAGAAAATGTTCTTGCTTGGGTACTCTGCTAAAATTCTCCATTCCCAACACTAAACACTTGGCAACATTTGCTCTTTCTGTATGTACTCAACACGCTTGAACATTTATTGTTCATAGCTTCGGGCATGTTGAAGGTATTTGATGAAGGGTACTCTCCTTACAATCTAAAACTCACAAAAACAACAGATAATGGCACAAACAAAATGTAAGAAGGAAAGCAAATATTTTCTATTATCACTGAAATGAAAATAAATTGCAACATTATATTTTCCATCACATGGGCTTTTTGATTACATAAATCTGCAAATCAGCAAATCGGAGCCACCATCTACTCTTCCCCTGGTCTCTTCTCTGTAGTCCCCCTTTACATCTTTTATTTGGAAGGTGTAACCGCCCTAGAATCTTCTGGAAAGTGTAACTTACTCAGGAAGATATTTTGAAATTTTATTAATTTTGGTATTACAACTTCGCGGGGTCATATCTTTTGATCCGACCATCATATTTTCTATTATAATACCTTTTCGGAAAGGTCTCGGGAATTCTTTTGATAGAAAGTAGGGCCTAATGGCCACCTACTTTCATTTTCCACCAATTTTTAGGCCCATCCGGAGCCTCTAAGTGCCTCAAAATTGACCCCAAAGATTTTACTAGGATTTTCAAAAATTAAAATTTTAATATTTCTCACATGACAATGGTATTGAAGTGATTTCTTTTCCATTGGCTTCAATTTACCATTCTGGAGGTCTGTGTAAGATTTCTTGTCCAACTATGCATAAATGCAAACTTACTAAAATAGTAACCCTACCAAATTTAGCCCTTATTGAAAAGAAACAACATTTTTTTTGGGTGATGCAAGATTGCTCTTACACCCCAGATGCTCCTGCATCAGTATTATTCTTGGTGCTATGGTGGTCACTTCTTTACTTATACTTGTTTCGTACTGATTTCTTATGTGCTACTCACTTGATTTCTTTGTTGATTGTTGGGGTTTGCATTCCTGGTATCTTGCAATGGATAATTACTTTAGAGTGTTGGTTCCTCCATGAGTTCATGAAATCAGAGCGGACTCGCCGTTCACTGAAGAAATATTGCGAAGAGCATTTTCTTTCGAATGTGCTTAATGGATTTGATTCAAATTATTTTAGGTTTTGATTGTATAGACATGCATAATATGACATTACCTTATGAATTGGCATCTCAATTTGTTTCAAACTTAATGGATGTTCTAGGATGCATAGAAATGGTTAAATTTCTTGCGGGCACTTATTTATTGCCACATGTGTGCCCTCTTTTGTCTTTACAACCGACCCTAGAAAAATATGGCATCCTCCAAGGGTCGAACCTAGTTGGGGGTGTTATTAGCAAGCAACACCTTCTTGTTGACAACAACCTCTCCAAATTGCTTTTGTGCTATGGCTCATGGACTTCTAAATGATTGCTCCAGTGAATTCAAATGTTGTGTCACGCTTCTTAAGCAACAATATGGAAGCTTCGTAAGTGATCCCATCTATATGCTATACAAGGTAGTCCGAATTCTTATTCAACATGCTCTCATCGAGCCCCATGATGAACCTCATTTCCTCTGCCTATGGACATAGCTTCTTCAGAGGGAAGCTCTTCTTGAAAACTCTTTCTTTCTTCATCTTTTGATTTTTTGCTTCTTAGGACTGGTTTAAGCTTGGACATTTCTCGATTTTATATTATCAAAGTTGCTTCATCTTTAGCTTTGGAAGAGCTATGTTTGTTGGAAACAATGTGCAGGTCTTCTCATTGGATGTTTGGCGACACCTTATCGTCTCTCTTGCTCCTCTTGTTGGCAGTTTTGGCCCTATTTGCTAATCTTTCCTTTTGGCTTCATTCTTGCAGATTTCTCTCATATGTTGTACAACCAAGGTTTTGTGTCTCATGCCTGGTTTGCCAGTTCATTCTTGGTTAGTCACTCGAACAATTTGTCCTGCTTCTGTGGGTGAAAATCTTATAAATTTTTGTATCCTCTGGTTCTCGGTCATTTGTTACTTTTGGGTTTCGTAGAATTTTTTCTCCCTCTACAACCCTTCAGACTATATGTAAGTTTTTCTTTAATTATCAATAAATTTGTGGCTATGCCAGCTTTATTTTAAAAAAAAAAACTAAGGAAATGTAAGAAATCAAAAAGATAGATATTGAGAGAGTGTTAATGTGATAGAATGAGAAAAACTACAAAATAAAATATTTAAAAAAAAAAAGACAGACAAAAAAAGAGAAAATAACCAAAGATTTAAGGAAAAAGGAAATACATACAAAATAAAAAATTAATTTAATATA
>VDFB02323889.1:31452-54701 GCA_007258455.2 Sequoia sempervirens
ATTGGTGTTGAAATCATGGAGCCAGAGGTGAAGCACCTGATCTACCCTTCTCAACTGTTGTCAATCTTCATTTCCAACTTGGTGGATTTGTTATAGTGTGTCAACTTGGTGGATTCTATTACAAATAAAGTGGTAAATGAAGAATATCTGCAAAATGGTATCCTGCATAAAGCTTGCCAGTAGTATGATTTGTGGAAAGGTCACGGGTATGTGGGTGGCTTATTCCCTAGGCATTTTTTGTTACATAGAACATCTTTTCTTGCTCTGTTTGTTGCTATATACAAGTCTCTGGTACAACAAGACTCTAGTTATATGTTAAATGCTCTCAAAATATATGTAGGGGAGATAGATTCTATCCTAGCTACCATAGTAAAAGAGAAAGTGCAAGCCATCTTGGCTTTGCTCACTCATGTACATGATCCGCCAATGCCACAACAGATAGCAGATGAGAATAGTGGTCTTCATCAGCCATTGGGTGCACAGAATGATTGGGCAATTAACCTCAATGTCATGCCTTCCACTCATCCTATTGTGGCCAATTTAATTGAAGAATAAGATGAAAATGAAATTCAACCTATGCAGATGGAGGAATAACAAGCTCAAGTGGAATATGTTTTTTTGCTTGTTGATAGTAGCTACATAGTACTTGGTTTAAATGTAATAGTCAAAAGACACAATAAGCTTTGTGATGCCATTTTTCCATGATCCAAGGGAGATATTATAATTTGTTATTTGTACTAGTGATGAAAAGTAAGCCCTGTGATAACATTTTGTCATGCTCTTAGGGTGATATTGAAAGCTATTTTTTGTTATCTAAAAAGAGCCAAGAGATTGTCAGATCCAAAGGGATATAGTTTTGGGAAGGAATTATATCTTCTATTGTAAACTTCATATTTGATTAATATAAATATAGATGAAAATAGAGAAAATAATTAATAAAGAAACAAATGAGATATAAAATATATGAATGAAAAAAATAACATAGGGAAAAAGAAAGGTAATATTAAAAATCAATACAAATAAAAATAAAGTAATAAAATAAGATAAAACAAATAAAGAGTGAGTGAGCAATCAAGCAAAAGAGAATAAAGAAAAAAATAATTGAAAAAAAATAAAAAAGTGAAAATATAGAAATGGACACAAAAGATAGATATACAAAGATAGATAATTGAGAGGATGAAAAAAATTGATAACAAATAAAAGAGAGAAAGGCATATGGGAAGAGAAAGTAAAGAAATAATTTTGATTGGTCAAGCCATAGTTTCTAAATCTAAGAGACCTTTGATCCAAAGGGAAAAAAATAATGAAGTTTTTAATTGATTAAGCAGGGAAAAGGCCTTGACCCTTATAGAAAAGTACAACAATATAGATAACAAAATAATAACGATGTTATGTTACTTAATACCAATGAATTGTTGATGTATCAATCAATAAATACACTAAAATCACATTATGATTTTTTTGTAAATTAGCCTCCAATTAATCAAAAAATCCAATCCAAACCCTTTCAAAAATAATAAAAAAGTATAGACTTTTTTTTCTTTTTTTTGTTAACTTGGAGGTATCATTGCGACCCATCCCAACGCCTAACCCGCCTTACCTTGGTCTTACATTCTGCCAAGTTGGGGTCGGAAAGGGGTGAGCTAGATCATGGAGATATAAATTCTTTTAAGGCACAATTGATTCAAAAGGCAAAGGAGAATAATGCCATGTTATTTAACACGAATAGATTGTTGGTGTATCAATCAACAAGTACACTAAAATCACATAATGATTGTTTTGTAAATTTGCCACCAATTAATCAAAATATTCCAATCTAAAACCTTTTAAAGATGATAAAAATGGATGAACATTTTTTTTTATTATCGACTTAGGGGTATCCTTATGACCAAGCCCAACACTCAACCTGCCTTACCTTGGTCTTACATTTTGCCAAGTTGGGATCGAGAAGAGGTGTCACACTGGGGTGAAACTAGTCCCTTGGGGATGTATGAAGATCAATTTTTTAATTCAATTTTAACATAGATAATCCAATTAAAAATGATTAAAAACATGTTTTATATTAAAAATTGAAGGAGAAAAATAAAGATAGAGAGAAAATGAAGGGAAGGAATGGGTTTGATAAATTATATACAAAGAAAGATAATAGTAAAATAGATCTAAATATAAAATAAATAGAATGACAAGATATTAATAGAAAAAAAGAGGTATCTTCGTGACCCATCCCAATGCCTAACCCACCTTACCTTGGTCTTTACATTCAATCAAGTTGGGGTCAGAAAGAGGTGAGCTAGGTCATGGAGATATAAATTATTTTAAGCCACATTTGATCTAAAGGGTAGAGGAGAAGAATATTATGTTATTTAATAAGAATAGATTGTTGGTGTATCAATCAATAAGTACACTAAAAACACAATGATTTTTTTGTAAATTGGCCTCCAATTAATCAAAATATTCCAATCTAAAATCTTTCAAAGACAATAAAAATGGATGAACTCTTTTTTTTTTATTGTTGGCTTAGGGGTATCCCTACAACCAAGTCCAACACTCAACCTGCCTTACCTTGGTCTTACATTCTGCCAAATTGGAGTTGGGAAGTGGTGTCACGCTAGGGCGAAATTAGTCTCACGGGGATGTATGAAGATCAGTTTTTTAATTCAATTTTAGCATAGATAATCCAATTAAAAATGATTAAAAACATGTTATTTATTAAAAATTGAAAGAGAAAAAGAAAGAGAAAGATAGAGAGAAAAACATGAAGGGAAGGAATGAGCTTGATAAATTAGATACAAAGAAAGATGATAGTAAAATAGATCTAAATATAAAATAGAAAGAAAGAGGTATCTTCGCGATCCATCCCAACGCCTAACCCGCCTTACCTTGGTCTTACATTCTGCCAAGTTGGGGTCGGAAAGGAGTGAGCTAGGTCATGAAGATAGAATTTTTTTAATACACCTTTGATCCAAAGGGCAGAGGAGAAGAATGCTATGTTATTTTTTTGTAAATTGGCCTCCAATTAATCAAAATATTTCAATCTAAAACTTTTCAAAGACGATAAAAATGGATGAACTTTTTTTTTTTTTTAATTATTGATTTAGGGGTATCCCTACGACCAAGCCTAACCCTTAACTCACCTTACCTTGGTCTTACATTTTGCCAAGTTGGGGTCAGGTAGAGGTGTCGTGCTGAGGCGAAACTAGTCCCCTAGGGATGTATGAAGATCGTTTTTTTAATTCAATTTTAACATAGATAATCTAATTAAAAATTGAAGGAGAAATAGAAAGATAGAGAGAAAACATGGAAGGGAAGGAATGGGTTTGATAAATTAGATACAAAGAAATATAATATTAAAATAGATAAAATGAGAAGAAATTAATAGAAAGAAAGAGGTATCTTCGCGACCCATCCCAATGCCTAACCCATTTTACATTGGTCTTACATTGGTCCAATTAATCAAAATATTTCAATCTAAAACTTTTCAAAGACGATAAAAATGGATGAATTTTTTTTTTTTTTTAATTATTGATTTAGGGGTATCCCTACGACCAAGCCTAACCCTTAACTCACCTTACCTTGGTCTTACATTTTGCCAAGTTGGGGTCAGGAAGAGGTGTCATGTTGAGGCGAAACTAGTCCCCTAGGGATGTATGAAGATCGTTTGTTTAATTCAATTTTAACATAGATAATCTAATTAAAAATTGAAGGAGAAATAGAAAGATAGAGAGAAAACATAGAAGGGAAGGAATGGGTTTGATAAATTAGATACAAAGAAATATAATATTAAAATAGATAAAATGAGAAGAAATTAATAGAAAGAAAGAGGTATCTTCGCGACCCATCCCAATGCCTAACCCATCTTACATTGGTCTTACATTCTGCCAAGTTGGGGACAGAAAGGGGTGAGCTAGGTCATGGAGATATAAATTCATTTAAGACGCATTTGATCCAAATGGCTGAGAAGAATAATGCTATGTTATTTAATACGAATAGATTGTTGGTGTATCAATCAACAAGTACACTAAAATCATATAATGATTTTTTTTGTAAATTGGCCTCCAATTAATCAAAATATTCCAATTTAAAACCTTTCAAAGACAATAAAAATGGATGAACTTCTCTTTTTTTATTAATGACTTAAGGGTGTCCCTACGACCAAGCCCAACACTCAACCCGCCATACCCTGGTCTTACATTCTATCAAGTTGGGGTTGGGAAGAGGTGTCACGCTAGGACGAAAAATAGTCCCTGGGGATGTATGAAGTTCGACTTTTTAATTCAATTTTAGCATAGATAATCCAATTAAAAATGATTAAAAACATATTATATATTAAAAATTGAAGGAGAAAGAGAAAGATAGAGATAAAATATAAAGGGAAAGAATGAGCTTGATAAATTAGGTACAAAGAAAGATAATAGTAAAATAGATCTAAATATAAAATAGAGAGAATGAGAAGAAAATAATAGAAAAAAAGAGGTATCTTCGCGACCCATTCCAATGCTTAACTCGTCTTACCTAAGTCTTACATTTTGCCAAGTTGGGGTCGGAAAGGGGTGAGCTAGGTTACGAAGATATAAATTCTTTTAAGGCACCTTTGATCCAAAGGGTAGTGGAGAAGAATGCTATGATATTTTTTTGTAAATTGGCCTCCAATTAATCAAAATATTCCAATCTAAAACCTTTCAAAAATCATAAAAATGGATGAATTTCATTTTTTTTTTATTATTGACTTAGGGGTATCCCTACAACCAAGCCCAACACTCAATCCGCCTTACCTTGGTCTTACATTTTGCCAAGTTGGGTCAAGAAGAGGTGTTACATTGGGACAAAACTAGTCCTTCGGGGATGTATGAAGATCGATATTTTAATTCAATTTTAACATAGATAATCCAATTAAAAAATGATTAAAAACATGTTATATATTAAAAGTTGAAGGAGAAAGAGAAAGATAGAGAGAAAACATGAAAGGAAGGAATGGGTTTGATAAATTAGATACAAAGAAATATAATATTAAAATAGATCTAAATATAAAATAGAGAAAATGAGAAGAAATTAATAAAAGGAAATATGTATCTTTGCGACCTATCCCAACACTTAACCCGCCTTACCTTGGTCTTACATTCTGCCAAGTTGGGGTCGAAAAGGGGTGAGCTAGGTCATGAAGATATAAATTCTTTTAAGACACATTTGATCCAAAGGGCAGAGGAGAAGAATGTTATGTTATTTAATACGAATATATTGTTGGTGTATCAATCAACAAGTACACTAAAATCACATAATGATTTTTTTGTAAATTGGCCTCCAATTAATCAAAATATTCTAATTTAAAACTTTTCAAAGATAATAAAAATGGATGAATTTCTTTTTTTATTATTATTGACTTAGGAGTATCCCTACGACCAAACCCAACACTCAACCCGCCTTACCTTGGTCTTACATTCTGCCAAGTTCGGGTTGGGAAGAGGTGTCATGCTGGGGCGAAACTAGTCCCCTAGGGATGTATGAAGATCGGTTTTTTAATTCAATTTTTGCATAGATAATCCAATTAAAAATGATTAAAAACATGTTATATATTAAAAATTGAAAGAGAAAGTGAAAGATAGAGAGAAAACATGAAGGGAATGAATGAGCTTGATAAATTAGATACAAAGAAAGATAATAGTAAAATAGATCTAATTATAAAATAGATAGAATGAGAAGAAATTAATATAATGAATAGTATCTTCGCGACCCATTCCAATGCCTAACCCGCCTTACCTTGGTCTTACATTCTGCCAAGTTGGGGTCGGAAAGGGGTGAGTTAGGTCACGAAGATAGAAATTTTTTTAAAGCACATTTAATACAAAAAGATTATTGGTGTATCAATCAACAAGTACACTAAAATCACATAATGAATTTTTTGTAAATTAACCTCCAATTAATCAAAATATTCCAATCTAAAATCCTTTCAAAGACCATAAAAATAGATGAACTTATCTTTCTTTTTTTATTATTGACTTAGGGGTATCCCTACAACTAAGCCCAACACCCAACCCGCCTTACTTTGGTCTTACATTCTGCCAAGTTGGGGTCAGGAAGGGGTGTCATGCTAGTGTGAGACTAGTCCCTTGGGGATGTATGGAGATTGGTTTTTTAATTCAATTTTAACATTGATAATTCAATTAAAAATGATTGAAAACATGTTATGTATTAAAAATTGAAGGAAAAAGAGAAAGATAAAAACATGAAGGGAAGGATAGGCTTGATAAATTAAATACAAAGAAAGATAATGGGAAAATAAATCTAGATATAAAATAGATAGAATGAGAAGAAATAAATAAAGAGAAAGAGGTTGAGACATGGTGAGACAACAAAGGAAAAGTGAGAAAAAGTCAAAAGATAAAAAATAGACAAAAACAATAAAAATATCAAAAAGGATTCATTAAATTTAAAAAATAAAAATAAAGAAAGAATAATATAGAGATGAATAAATAAATAATGAATGACCAAAAAACATAAAGAGAATGAAAATAGAAAGGCAACAAAGATATACTCATGTAAGCAATTTGAATAAATAAGAAACAAATTTAGAAAAAACATAAAAAAAAAATGGAGAGAGAGAGAGAGAGTTCCAAACATACAGATAAAGATTACAAAAAGTGTCTGAAGAAATAACAAATAAAAAGAGGGAAATATTGGTGAAGAAACAAAGAATCTATAAAATAGATATGCAAATAATAAATAAAAATAGAGAGAGACTAAGGAAATGTAAGAAATCAAAGTGATAGATATTAATAGTGTTAATATCACAGAATAAAAAAACTACAAAATAAAATATTAAGATAAAAAAGACAGACAAAAAAAGAGAAAATAACCAAAGATTTAAAGAAAAAAGAAATACATACAAAATAAGAAATTAATTTAATATAAAATGCACGAATAAAAAATGTAACATAGAGAAAAAAAATAGGTAGTATTAAAAGTGTAACGATATATAGATAAGGAATGAGATAAATTTATAAAAAAATTAGCAATAGAAAGTAGAGACAAAAAGAAAGAAATGAGGGAGAAAAAGATTAAGGCAAGCATGTGACATAAATAAGAAAAAAATGAAAGTGAAAAAGAACAAGTAAAAATCCATAGATAAAAAATAGTTAGTGAAAAGGAAAAGCAATAGGATGAATGAAAGTATTAAGTGAGAGAAACAATAAATCATAGAAAAGAAAGGAGAATGTAAAATGAGAGAAAGAGGTAGGGACATGGTTGGACAACAAAGCAAAGGTTGTGAGAAAAAGTCAAAAGATAAAAAGTAGACAAAAGTGATAAAAATATAAAAAATGAATCATTAAAGTTAAATAAAGAAAAATAAACAAAGAATAACATAGAGATGAATAAATAAATAATGAATGGCCAAAAAATAGAGAGAGATATATATATATATATATACTCATGTAAGCAATTTAAATAAATAATAAACAAATTTAGAAAAACATAAGACACAAATAAAGTGGAGATAGAAAGAGAATTCCAAACATAGATAAAAATTACAAAAAGTGTTTGGAGAAATGACAAATAATAAGATGAAAACAAAAAACAAGAAATATTGGTGAAGAAACAAATAATTTATAAAATAGATATGCAAATAATAAATAGTACAAATAGAGTGAGAGACACAAATTAATAAAATGTAAAAAATCAAAGTGATAGATATTGAAAGAGTGTTAATATGAAAAAATGAAAAAAACTACAAAATTAAAGATTAAAAAAGACAAAAAGAAAAGAAAATAATCAAAAATTTAAGAAGAAAAAAAGAAATAGAAACAAAATATGAAATTAATTTCATATAAAACACACAAATGAAAAAATTAACAGAGAGATATTGATAGGTAATATTAAAAGTGTAAAAAAAAATGGTATATAGATAAATAGATAAATTTATAAAAAAATAACAATAGAAAGTAGAGTCACTAAAAGAAAGAAATAAAGGAGAAAAAATTACACAAGCATGCAACAAGAGAGAAGAAAAAAGAAAAAAGAATTATAAACAATGAATCATAGAAAAAAAGGAGGAATAAAAAGGAGAGAGTGGATGAGTGAAATAAAAATAAACAAAAACTAAAAACTAAAAAAGAAATTGAGAAAAAGGGACATAAAAATAAATAATGAAGGTAACTAAAAAATAATTGAAGATAAAAATAAATAGAAAACAAAATGGGGTAAAATAGGAATAATCATAAAGAAAAAGAAAAAAATGAAGAAAAAAAACAGAATAAAATAAACATTAAATGCCAAATAAGAAAGAGAGAGAGAGAGAAACAATCATGTAAAAATGAAGAATTACATGGTGAAAGAGAAACATTGAATGTCAAATAAGAAAGAGAGAAATAATCATGTAAAAACGAAGAATTATATGGTGAAAGTAATTAAAAAAGGAGTTGAAGAGAAATAAAAAAAGAGACAATTTTAAAGAAAAAAGAGCCAAAAATAAAGGTAAATCGAGAAAAATATAGATTGAAAGATAAACATAAATAAAAGTAATAAGAAATAAAGTGAAGTGTGCAAAGGCAAGGTAAGAGAGAGAGAGACACAAAATAAGAGACAAATAGAAAATAGGAAAAATAATTAAGAGATAAATATATGAATGAAAAAAGTAACATAGGGAAAAATAGAGGTAATATTAAAAATCAAAACAAAGAAAAATAAAGTAATAGAATGAGATAAATAAATACAATACCAAAAGCAATTGAAAATTATGTGACCTACAAGAGATGTTCAATCAACCTTAACTAACAAGCAAAAGGTTATAGAATAAAAAGATTGATAGAAAGAAAAGAAAAAATACAATAAATAGAGGGAGGGAGAGAATGAAAAATCTACATACAAAGATTAAAAAAAAAAAATGACAAAAAATGAAACAAGAGAAAGACAAAAGATAGATGGAGAGAATAAAACAAATAGAGAGTGAGTTAGCAAGCAAGAAAGAGAATAAAAAGAAAAAATTTGAGAAAAAGTATAAAAATGTGAAAATATATAGAAATGGGAAAAGAAGATAGATACAAAAAAATGATGATAATTGAGAGGATGAAAAAAATAGATAACAAATAAAAGATAGAAATACATGTGGCAAAAGAAAATAAAGAAATAATTTTAATTGGTAAAGTCATGGTTTATAGATCTAAGGCACCTTGGATCCAAAGGGTAGACAAGAAGGATGTTATGTTACTTAATATGAATGGATTGTTCGTGTATCAATCAATAGGTACACTAAAATTACATTATAATTTTTTCATGAATCAGCCTCCAATTAATCAAAATATTCCAATCCAAACCTCTTTTAAAGACAATAAAAATGTATGAACTTCTCTCCCTTCTTTTCTCTTGTTGACTCAAGGGTATCCCCACAACTTAACCCAACACCCAACCCCTCTTACCTTAGTCTTACATTTTTCCAAGTTGAGGTCGGAAAGGTGAGCTAGGTCACGGGGATAAAAATTCTTCTAAGGAACCTTTAATCCAAAAGGAAGAGGAGAAGTATACTTGACTTCAGGGGTTCATGAAGGCCAAATGGAGGAACATTTGCATCAAATTTACATATTTTCTAACTTGTTTGCTTCTTGTGCAGCTGCAGGGGAAAATTATGTTTTTAATTCGGCACGTGGATTAAATGTGGCTCCCATAAGGGTTGAGCCCAGCGTGCAGGTGTTTAGGTTTTTAGTGGGAGGGTCTTCATCTTATGTTTTTGCCTTGCTTTCCCCCTTTCTGTTTTGTTTTCATTGGGCCCTTCTCTTTTTGTTCTGTCGGAGGCGGAGTCAGAACCGAAACCAAACATTGGAACTTTTCCAAAGTTCTAGTTTCCGTTTTTGTTCCGGTTCCGCGCTTTTGTGCATTTGTTTTTTGTTGACCTTTCATTTGACTGTGGGGTAGTTTTTTCCTTTGTTTCTTTTTCTTTCCTTTTTCCCGCTTTCGCTTTGTGTGTTGTCGGAGGCGGAGCCGGAACTGTAACCGAACCTGAACTTGGAAAAATTTCATGATCTCATTTCTGGTCCACTTCCGCCCCCACGGTGTTTCGCCCTGGATCGGTTTTGGTTCCGATCACGTTTGCATTTTGTTGTCCTTTGGTCTTTGTTTTTGTGTTTGCCTTGGGTTTTCTTTTCCTTCCTTGGGCGTTTTCTTGTTTTGGCAAACCCGGGACGCGGACCAAAACTGAACATTGAAACTTTTCCAAAGCTCCAGTTCCTATTTCTATTTGGTTTCCGGTCTCGGTTCCGCCCATTCTTTTCTTTTCTTTTTTCGTTGCTGGTGATCGAGGGATGTTTCTTTCTCTTTGATATTCTTTGTGTTTTTCTTTCTTCCCTTTTGCTTTGTGTGTCGTCGGAGGTGGATCCGGAACTGTAACTGAACCTAAACTTGGAAAAGTTTCATGGTCTCATTTTTGTTCCTCTTCCTCCCTCACTGTGTTTCAACCGGGATCGGTTTTGGTTCCGATCCCACTTTGTTTTCTTTTGTTTGGGGGTTTTTTACTTTGGCGGAGGGGGAATCAGAACGGGGAATGGACTTGGAAATGTCGGTTAGTTTCGGTGTCAGTTTCCATCCCAACTTCGACTCTGCCTTTTCTTTTTGAATGCTCGGGTCGCCAAGATGTTTCAGTCGCTGTGAGTTTTCTATTTCTCTCCGCTCGGGGAGTACTCTCACCAACAGATATCGGTATGACTCTTGTAGCTCGTTGTAAACTCTTGCCGATAGTGGTAAGTTATGCCAATAGCTGTTGTGGAGCATTGTAGCATCAGGGAGACACGACAAGTGTCTCACCAACATGTGTTTCTGCGGGAATAGCTTTTAACCGTTTGAGAATCCCACGTGGTATCTGTTCAACCAATCGGAGGAAGCTAAAGGAAAACCATGGCAACTTGACCGGTGAGAAGAAGATCAACAGACTGTGTGCGATATGGATCTACTCTATGATTGAAGATGATGATCAGATCGGTGAACAGTGGTGTTCGTCTGTAAAGATCTAAACGGGAAAGTCAGATGTTGCTTCTCAAGGGGGTCAATTTGCGGAAAGATCTATAACGAGAGGGAAGCAGAAGGGAAGAAGTCACAATTCTCAATGACAGTTGGGATGTCTACTGGCAAAGGTAGATCAACATTAATGACCATACTTCAGAACATTCAAGGCAGCTCTGCAAAGAAGTCTCAAGGGTGGATACGTGGGCTGTGAGTTAATGCGATGGTTGCAAAAGATCTGAAGGCCATGCCTGGGAGCGAGCTTTCACCGACATGAACAGTGTATGTGCATTTAATGCCTCATTGACTTTATTTCCAAAATTCTTCAAGGGCTGACGTGTTCAGGAACCGACTCTTTTTTTTTTAAACCCTAGGGTAGGGGCTGACATTCTTTTTCAGTTTTTTGTTGTATATATGGCATTTTTGCCTCTTTGTAAAGGGAGTTCTTGGAAAAAAGATTGCTGAGAAAGCATTATTAAGACTTTGTAACTCATTTTTTGTATGAATGCTACAGATTTGTAATACAGAGACTCCTTAATTTTCTCAATAGAAAGTCATTTCCTTCACCTATTTTCTTTGTTGTTGTGGTATTGGTTGTGAGTTGCATGATAAAATTATGTGTAATCTTTTATTTTATCAGATTTGTTCAATATTGGATGAAAAGAATATTATGTCATAGTGCAGGTTTTGTTAGTGATCTCTTTCTATTGCATTTACATCTATGAAAGCATCATTGTTTTCCTTGTGTTTAAGCATTAGAACAGTCAAAACCTTACATAGAATCATTTTTGTAGACATAAATCTCTGTGTTGTGAGATTGTTTAACTTTATTGAGATTTCTGTGAGTTTCAACAGTTTTGTCAAATTTTATCTTTGGTGTACCACCTGTTAGTGATAGGTTTTTAATTTCAAGCATATCCTTCTTACTCTTTTCCTTTATCATTTTTTTTAGTATTTTCAAGTTATCTTAAGGGCAACCAGCCCATAATCTGGAGGTCCACTTCATTCCCAGGTCACCTACAACCTCGAAGTGTTCCCATGTGTCAATAGGTTGCTATAGTTCATAGCTAAGCAAGGGTGCAAACCTTATTTGACAACAATACTATGTTACTTAATACGAATGGATTGTTGGTATATCAATCAACATGTACACTAAAATCACATTATGATTTTTTGTAAATTGACCTCTAATTAATCAAAATATTCTAATCCAAACCCCTTTCAAAAATGATAAAAATGTATGAACTTCTCTTTCTTATTTATTGACTCATGAGTATCCCTATGACCCATACCAACGCCCAACCCACCTTACCTTGGTCTTACATTATGCCAAGTTGGGGTCAAGGAGTGTCACGTTGGGGCGAGACTAGTCCCCTGGGGATGTACGCAATAGTCGGCAAGCCACATGCATTGGGTAAACTCAAATCTCAAAGTCAAACCCAAGACCATGGGGAGCATACCCATGACTTAAGCCTCGGCAAGCCACATGCATTGGGTAAACTCAAATCTTGAAGTCAAACCCAAGACCATGGGGAGCATACCCATGACTTAAGCCTCTTTCGCTATTCGTGTGGGCTCTAGGATGAACCCAACTTCTATTCCTTCTTAGGAGAGGGAATGTGGGTATGGAGATTGATTTTTTAATAAAATTTTAGCATAGATAGTCCAATTAATTCAATTACTATCTGTCTCTAGCATCGTCAAATGATTAAAAACATGTTATATATTAAAAATTAATGTTGAAGCATCCAAGTACTCTGGCTATTCAGATCACTTTTCATTTTCAATTTTGGTTTTGGTTGCTTTTAATTTTGTTGTGTTGTTTGAAACCTTGGTGATTTTTTTCTTTGCTTGATTGGAGTCTCCGTCTGGGAGTTCGTGAGATTATAGCGACTTCCAAAAGAATTGAAAATTAATGTTGAAAGGCATTTAGAACTGCAGAATTAAAAATAATATAAATGTCTTAATATAAAGTGCCAAAATGGAGCGACTTCTTTGTTAAAACCATGGGACTTTGGCAGATCTGAATGCCTATGTTTTGGGCAGATAAAAAATAATAAATGAAGAGCCATGGGGAACGATGGAGGCTGAAGAGTTTGGGAGATAAATGCAACAAAGAGGAAAAACCTTAGGCACCCAATGTATGAGAAAAGAACGCAGCAGAAAATGTGGAAAGAAAAGAGAAAATCGACCTCTTTGGCTAGCAGTGGTTCTTTTGGTATCTGTTTTGAAAGCATCTTTTCAATGTGAAGTTGGAGAGATAAGGAAGCTTGAAGTTGAGCAAGTATAGAGAGAACAAATCAGATTTTTGGGCATGTCTTCTTTTGCATTTGTAAATTTGAGATTTGAATTTGAACCATTAAATGAATTTTGACATTTGTTCTAGAAGTTTGTATGATAATTTTTTATTTGAAATTGGTTATTTGATTGATTTTTTGGTTGCATAAGCTCTTGGTCTGATAAGACACAAAAATCTTGTTCTACATTAATTGGTATCAGAGCCAAGGATAGGTCGTGTTGAGAAGTAAAATGGCGTATAGAGGACGGGGTCAAAGAGGTAGAGGACCTAGAGGCATGGAGCCTGAGATTGCAAAATCAATAAGAAATTGCACAATAGAGGCAGATAGAGGTCTCACAACATGAATGGAGGCCATGGAAATGGCACAAAGAAGAGGAGTCCATACAGTGGACATAAGTGACGATGAAGAAGAGCAGGTTGTTGAAGGTGGAGAGGAAGTGAACTAGTGAGGTCTTGAGCCAGGTGAAGAACGATTTATCAAGGCCATTACAAAAATAAATTCCAGAACATGATTTGATCCTCCAAGTTACAAAGGCAGGTTAAATGTAGAAGAGTTGTTGGATTGGATTGACGAAATGGATAAATATTTTGAATACGACAACATTGAAGAAGAGCAGTTGGTGAAATATGCTCGCACCAAGTTGAGGGGGCATGCATCCCTATGATGGGATCACCTGCAAGAAGACATGCAACAAAAAGGAATGAAAAAAAAAATCATGGGATTGGATGGTGACAAAGATAAAATCCAAGTTTCTATCAGCAAACTACCAAATTAATTTGTTTAGAAAACTTCAGAATTTAAAGAAAAATGAGAGCAATGTTGAGGAGTATACGAAAGATTTTTACCGGTTACGCATAAGAGTTGGTCGTGAAGAAGATGATATGGAGCAAGTTTCAAGATATTTGAATGGTTTGTGCATATCCATCCAAGATGAAGTCAATATGGTCAATATGCATAGCGTAGAGGAGGCATATCAATATGCCTTGAAAGCAAAAGAAAAACTCAATAGGAAGAAACAAAATAACTCTTGGGGTAGAGGCAGATTTTCGCGTGGAAGATGACTATCGAACAACGGTAAAGGCTTCCAAAACAAACAAGAGGAAGCAAGCATGTCGAGTGCAGGTATGAAAGAAGGCAAGGGAAGAGGAGATTTCCCTAGAGAAAGAGAAGATTACTCTTGTGGAAGAGGGTCATTTGGAAGAGGTAGAGGAAGAGGTTTCAGCTTCACATGTTTTCAGTGTAGAGAAGTGGGCCATTAGGCATTTGAATGTCCGCAGATTCAGAAAGATGTAGGAAAAGGAAAAGAGGAAAGAGTACATGTAGCACAAGTTGAAAGTGAAAAAAGAGCTTCAAATAAGCAAGGAGAAGACCTCGATAATGGAGAATCTTTGATGTTGAGAAAAGTCTTGTTAAATCTCAAAAAGGAGAAAGCAAAACCAATACAAAGGAGGAATTTTTTTAGAACAAGGTGTAAGGTAAGTGGAAAGTGTTGCAAAGTTATTGTGGATAGTGGTAGCACTGATAATATAGTGTTTGAAGAAATGGTGAACAAGCTGAAATTGAAGAGAATCAAACATCCCAGCCCATACAAAGTTCCAGAGCATCAATTGTTGGTGAATGAGCAATGTATGGTTAATTTTCAAATTGGAAACTACAAATATGAAGTCACGTGTGATATCATGCCAATGGATGCCTATCATATTCTTTTAGGCAGACCACATGTGGCAATTTGATAGACAAGTTGTTCATGATGGGAAAATGAATACATATACAATCAAGAAAGGTGGAGAAGAATATACATTGGACCTATTGAAGAATAGAGAAGGAAAAGATGAAAACAAATGAAAGGTATGTTTCATTTCTGGAAAGCAATTTTTGAAAGCCCAAAAAGGAGAAAGCATGTTTTGCTTTAGTTTCCAAATTTGCAGCAGTTGGGGCAGCAAAGAGTGAGGATGAAATACCAAAGGAAATTCAAGAGATTTTGGATGAGTATGCAAAAATTTTGATGGAGTTGTCTAATGGATTGCCACCCATGAGAAGCATTAGTCATTGTATGGATGTGATTCCCTGTGCAAGTTTACCAAACAAAACATCATACCGAATGTCACCACAAGAGAATGAGGAAATAAATAGGCAAGTGCAAGAGTTGCTTGACAAGGGGCTGATTAGAGAAAGTTTGAGTCCGTGTGTTGTTCCAACAGTGTTGGCACCAAAGAAAGATGGGGATTGGCGGATGTGTATGGATTCGAGAAAAATACATAACTATATCAAGTATCGATTTCCTTTGCCGTGAATGGATGATATGATGGATTGTTTAAGTGGGGCTAAGTATTTTACTAAAATTGATTTGAAGAGTGGGTACCATCAAATTCGCATAAGAGAAGGGGATGAGTGGAAAACCGCTTTCGCAATGAAGGATGAATTGTATGAATGGATGGTGATGTCGTTCGGTTTGACAAATGCGCCAAGTACCTTCATGAGGTTGATGAATGAAGTACTCAAACCATACCTTGGTAAGTTTGTTATAGTATATTTGGATGATATTTTGATTTTTAGTAAGACAAAGGAAGAGCACTTGCAACATGTTAGAGATGTTTTACAAAGCCTAAAAGAAGAAAAGTTAATGGTGAATTTGAAAAAGTGTAGTTTCATGAAAGAAGAATTGGTATATTTGGGCTTTGTAATTTCTAGCAGTTGTCTAAAAATGGATCCGGAAAAAGTGAAAACAATTGTTGAGTGGCTTTCACCAAAGAGTATGTGTTGAAGTAAGAAGCTTCCATGGATTGGAAATTTTTTATAGGAAGTTTATTAGAAATTTCAATGGGATATGTGCACCAATTACAAAGACAATGAAGGGTAATTAAAAAGAGTTTGTTTGGATAGCTGTAGTAGAGAGGGGTTTTAATATTTTGAACGCAAAAGTGACGGAGTAGCCCATGTTAGCACTTCCAGATTTTGGTAAAGTGTTCCAAGTTGATTGTGATGCAAGTGGAACAGCGATTGGAGGAGTTTTGACTCAAGAGGGAAGACCAATAGCATATTTCAACGAGAAGTTAAATGAAGAAGAAAGAAAATATTCTATGTATGATAAAGAGTTTTATGCAATTGTGCAAGCTCTTAAGAAGTGGCGACATTACTTGCTTTCGAAGGAGTTTGTTTTGTATACCAATCATCACGCATTGCAATATATAAACAATCAAGGTAAACTTAGCCAAAAGCATGTGAAGTGGGTTGAATTCCTTCAAAGTTATTCTTTTGTATTGAAACATAGAAGTGGAAAATCGAATAGAGTTGTTGACACATTAAGTAGAAGGTTTTTGTTGTTGAATGAAATGAGAGTAAGTGTTGTTGGTTTTTATTCAATGGGAGAGTTGTATGAAGAAGATATTGATTTTAAAGAAGCTTGGGCAGCGTTGGGAGTGGATAGAACTCCATGGCTGGAGTATTTTATTCAAAAAAATATGTTGTTTAAAGGAAAAAGATTGTGCATACCTCAAGGTTGTATGAGGGAAAATTTGTTGAGAGAGAAACATAGTGGAGGTTTGGGTGGAAATTTTGGAGTGGACAAAACATTAGCTCAGCTAGAAGAGAGTTATTATTGGTCTGGAATGAGTGTAGATGTAAAATGAATGGTGCAAGGATGCAAAATATGTGAATATGCAAAAGGAGAGACAAAACACCAAATTGTACTAGCCATTGCCAATACTAGAGAGACTGTGGGAATGCATCAACATGGATTTTTTTTTGGGTTTGCCATGAAATCAAAGAGGTAATGACTCAATTTTTGTTGTAGTGGATAAATTTTCAAAAATGGCTCATTTTATACCATGTAAGAAGTGTAGTGATGCTTCCCACATAGCAAATTTGTTTTTCAAATAAATAGTTCGGTTACTTGGATTGCCAAAAAGCATTATTTCAGATCGAGACACAAAGTTTGTTGGTTATTTTTGGCGTACTTTGTGGAAGAGAATGGGAACACAATTGGGTTTTAGCTTAACCTACCATCCTCAAACAGATGGCCAAACTGAAGTTGTAAATCACAGCTTGGGTAATTTGTTGAGGTGTTTGGTTGGGGATAAACCAAATCAGTGGGATTTGACATTGGCACAAGTTGAGTTTGCTTATAATAATTCAGTTAATCGAAGTGTAGGAAATAGCTCGTTCCAAGTTGTGTATGGGTAACTGAAGGGGAGTTGATGAATTGAGAGATAGTGCAGATTTGAAAAGAAAGAGTGTTGTAGCAGAAGGTTTTGTTGAGTATATTCATGAGTTGCACAAGGAAGTGAAGGGGAATTTGGAAAAGAGTGTCATTAAATATAAAGAAAATGTTGATGCCCATAGAAGAGTGCAAGAGTTTCAGATTGGTGAGTTGGTAATGGCACATTTGAGAAAAGAGAGGTTCCCACAAGGAACATATAATAATTAAAATGGAAGAAAATTGGTTTGTGCAAGGTTTTTCAGAAGTTCTCATCAAATGCATATGAAATTGAGCTTCCAGTTGGTGTTGATATCTCTCCAATATTTAATGTTATTTATTTATATAAATATCATAATTGTGAATCAAGTGGACAACAGAGTATATCTTCAGATTTGTTGAATGTGCAAGACCGGATGCATCAATTGCCAGATGAGTGAAAAAATTGATCAAATCATTGACTCACGGATTGCTAAACGCACTAGAAAAAAGAGTATTGGGAGTCTTTAGTATGCTGGAAGAATTGTGCAGTTGATGAAGCTTTGTGGGTTAGCGCTTAAGAATTGGAGAAGTTTGGAATTCCAATTCCAGACTTGCCTAAATGTTCATGAGCTTTGTTGTACCCAAACCAAATTTTTTTTTGCTTCATTAAGGCATTTTGCATTTAAAAGTCTAAACCTTGCTAATTTGTTGTAAAACACAGTTTTGGGCAATATCAAGCATGGAGTTTTTTTTTTTTGTCAATAGTTTGTCAGTCAAAGTCAGTTATATTGGTCAAAACCTGAATCAGAGACTCAAAATGAAGATTTTCACGATAGAGGAGCATCTCACGACGACATTCCATATTGCAGACGGTCATTTTTATGATCGAAACAGAGTTTTTAAAGATCAAATCATGGAGATTTCTCAGAGGAAAAGTCCAAAAGCGCAAGTATAGCTCAGGGGCGCCCAGTTTGTTGTAAGTCAAGATTCTGGTTAAAATGCTCAAGCATCCAGTCAATCTCTTCAGAATCAGTCTGGCTATCTGTCGAGCTATCCAGCGAAGCATTCCGAGAACCACAGCTCCGGTTATCAGCGACAGAAGTCAAAATCCCTAAATTTTAGGAGATAAGAAATTTGTCTTTTTCAGGCAAAAGCGCGCCTCTAGCCTGAGGGCGCCCATCTTGAAGCAGGGGTAAATCTCGACAGTTTCGTTGCCGGATGCAGTCAATCCGTTCACAACTAGTCTGCTTATCCAACGAGATATCAAGCGCAGTCATCCGACTCTCAGAGTTCAGGCGGCAGTCATCCAAAGATCAGCTTAAAATGGAGTTTTCCCGTTTTTGAGCTTCTCCGTTTATGCCCAGTGCAAGTACAAGCCAGGGGCGCTGGCTTAAAGGACCCTCCAGATGCCAATATTTGCAGATAGAGTCTTCACAACATCAGTAGTATACTAGCCTAGCTCCGCAACGCATCATTCAGCTTGTCGATCCGACGTTCCTGTGGTCGTGGCAGAGATTCTACCGAGCACGTAATTTTACGGGCGAACCAACAAATGGTTTTCAGTGCATTTTCATAGTCTTAAGGCGCCTAGCCTTTAGGCTGGTCAGATGAGCCCGCTCACAAGCCAAGTCTTCACGACCATTGAGCTGTAATAATTTATTCTCCTAACGAGTACGTACTGGCCACCTCTTCAAGATTTTGCGCCGCCGGCGTATGGTCTTTAGTGTAATATTGCAAAGAGAAGACGTCCGAAAAATGGCTGTCTGGGAGCGGTAATTTTATTTAAAATACGCACTGGAGTTTTTGAGGTCTTAGAAGCAGTTTTCTTGCCTCGTCACCTCCAGTGACTTCTCTTAAGGGCCCTCCTGGCTGTCCGTTAAAACAGATAATGCCGGAATCGGGTCATCCCAGCTCCAGATATCAGCCGTCAAAGTAGGGTGTTTTGATGACGTTTGATTTTCGTCGAAATGACAAAAGTGCAACCATGAGCCAGGGGCGCTTTTCTTTTTGAGGCCCTTAACACAGCTTTTAGCTGTCGTGCATACAGTCATCGGATGCAGAATATCTCCAGTCATGCCGTGAGCTTCGCTCGTATCGCTGTGGTTCACCGCTCACCGCCAAGAACCGCTTAGAAGCGCTGATGGCGCTTTAGGGAAATGGCCAAGTCCGAACCCGTGAAAGCAATTTAATCGTGCCTCTAATTTTTCAAGGGTTAAACGGATTTTGGTACTTGTGTCTCCCGCCATACATTTCTTCCTTTTGATCAAGAGGGTTTTCCTCATGAATTCTTCAGATCGGGCTCAAAGATCACCCGTCATCCGAAATCAAGTATCGGTTAATACCGTGGATAGTGTCACGGGCCATTAAATAGGAGTTAGTAAAAATGAAGTATCTTGAGCAAAATGGACGCCTATATGCTCATGTGACGACTTTTCGGAATCAGTAAAGTCAAAAGATGAATCTCAGAGCTTCAACCAGTTTGTTAACTGAAGTTCAGAATATGTCTATTTTTAGCGCCATTACATGATAATAATTATTTTATTATTATTTTCAAATTTGAACTTCAGACAGTGGCAGTCGAACTAAAGAGCAACCAATCAGAGGCTTTCTATTCTGGTTAGGGTTTATGAATTCTTGCAGTTGCTAAGTGGTGCGAATTTATTATTATTTATATGTGGCGCCATCTTCATTATTCTTCACAAGCTTTCAAAGAAATTCGTATTTCTCAAGAGCAAAATTAATCTCAAGAGAAATTCGTGATTTTTCAAAGGCAAGTTCATTTCCTTCAAAAGAGATCGAAGTTTATTAAATTCAAAGAAAATTCAAAGTAAATTCGCATTTATTCAGAAGAGAAGGGCGCATATTTTAAAAGAAATTCAAAGCTCAAAGCAATTCGCAAATCTTCATAGGCATATTCAATTTTCCAAAACAATTCGCAATTCTTCAGAGGTTTCAAAGGCGAATTAATATTCAAAGGCGTATTTCAACAATCAAAGGCGAAACCTCAAATTCATACAAATTCGTATTTTCTTCAAGGAGAAATTCAAATTTCTTTCATTAAAAAGGCGCAAATTTCAAGAGGAGTAATTCGTGGTTTTTCCAAACAAGGCGAATTCTTCCAGTTCAGAGGTGAAATCTTCATCAATTCACAGAGGCGATTTTTCCTAAAATATCTTTTTGCAGATTCAAGTTCACAAATATCAGTTATTTGAAGAAATCTTGGGCGATTTTCACAGAAGAAGACATCAAAAAACGTCTTTTGCATCCTTTAAATCTCAGATTTCTCACAAAATACATTGTGCATGTTCCCTCGAAATTGGCGAATTCGGCAAGTCTCAGATCTGATCGCTTCTCCATATAATTTCCTCGAGTTGAATTGTGCTTGATTTTTCACGAATTTTAGGCCGCAACATCCGCTCTAACTGCCAATCTTCAAGTGAAAATCTTTGTACAATCGAGTAGAAGTTGAATTTTCGCAAATCTGACCTTCTGTCATGTCCCCATTTTTGGCGAGCATCAGAGTTCGTAAGAGTTAGCCTATAATGCGACCCTCGTAGGCTGATGGATGGTATAGAGGGTCATTTCGGAGTTTGGCTCAGCTTCAGATTGGCAGTTTTGATCAATTGGCTTTTTTTTCGGGCTCATTCGGACGTTTCTTGCAGTAGTTGCTATTTTTAGCAGTTCTTGGCAGTCAGCGTGGGACCCCTGCTATTTTTAGCAGTATGGACTTATGACATTCAGAATCACTTCCATTGTCGTCAGCATCAGACAGCTCGAGCATTGGGTTAATAATGAGCGAGATATTAATATTTAATTGAATTAATTAAATATTAATTAATTGGGATTATAATATAAAGTTATAATATTTAATTATAACTTAAGTGATTCAGTGAAAGGGGTCGCCCATCATCAGGAAGGGGCCAATTTGTTAATTATATTTTATTATAAAATTGCATCTGAGACTATTGAATTATTAAAAGAATAAAAGTTGAATTATTTAAAATTCCCTATTATTAAGGAATTCGCCCTTTTGAGGGGAATATAGGCTTTGTCTTGGAAATTGAGCCATTATGCATATTTGACTTATTGAAACTGATCAAGTTTTGTATGAGCACAGAACCTTAGGGTTTGAGTCTCGAAATTCATTGGGGAACGAGCCATCTCCATTGAAGCAATTCAGAGGGTGTGAAATAACACCTAATTTATTGCCAGTTGTGAGATTTCTTCATCCAGAAGAAATTACAGAGCATACAGAAGTTATCTACACTCAAGGTTTCAATAGAAATTCATTACAGAGGAGTTTCTTACTTTGAGGCGTCATTTTTGTTGACATCTGGAGGTTATTGGGAAGGCCGTACATTTCATTTAATGCTGCTGCAGCAGCTGTACCATCTGCTGACAGCCGTACATCACAGAACTTCAAAGTTGTTCAATCCTCAGAGCTTTGGTCAGGGTTTTCTTTCAGAAGACAGTATTTCATCAAAGCGCCCAACTTTCATCATAGCAGGAGACTACAGAGGAAGCCGTACTTCATTTATTGTTTGCTGCTGTTATTTTTTCCTGGCCGTACCAGTCTGTACCAGTCCGTACTGTACCAGCAAGGACGTCTTTTTCCTTCAAGAGCAGGTCGCTTGTCTATTGGCAGTCAAACTACACAGAGGGAGGCGCCTGGCATCTGGGAAGTGTTAAACATCATCTGGCAAGGGAAGAGCTTGCATCTGAAGGCCGTACGGATCTGTTTTCTCACAAAGGCGGCTGAAAACCAGGTTCTTGGAATATTGGAAATCTATTGTTTCTTTTCATTGCATGCAACTGGATCTTATATGTATTCATCTCAGAAGAATAAATAATGGATTGTCTTCAGTATTTTATCTAAATACGATTGTTATCAGAGTTAGATAATTTTTATTGAATTTATTTCAATTATTGGCAAAAATCGCAATTTCCTTATATTGCTCAAAAACCCCAAAAAAGTCAAAAACATCAAAACTCAGAAAAAAACACAAAAAAACTATCAGATACAGAACAGAGGGAAACTAGGGTTTCTACACCTTCTGGGTTGTCTTAGAATCCTTTTCTGGACAAAACCCATATTTCAGAATTTTCGCTGAAAATAATTCTTCGAAAGGCTATTTTTAACTCTAGCAGGCTATTTTTAGATTCCAGAAATCTTGCCAGAACATAGCCGAGTTCACAGTCAACAGGCTAATTTTTCAAAATGCAGTTCACTCAGCTTGAATACAGGACCAAAACCGTCCTTACTCATGATTTTCGTAGGGTGGTTGAGACAGACCTTCACAAAGTGTTGCCAGAGGCAGTGCTAGACCCAGTTAAAATCAGAAGTTCAATCATTCAGAATATTAAGCAGTCTGGTTTACTAGAGGCCGCTTTCATACCTATCTCCGTTCATTGTGTTGAGTTTGTAATGGCTTGCATTAAGCATTACAATCCGATTACTCGTGAGATAGCGTCAGTCGATGGACGGGTCATTTGCAGTCTCAAACCTGTAGATATCGAGAGGAGTTTTGGCATTCCTCAACATCCGAACAGCCTAGTTGTTTCTATGGAGCAGTGTGCACAAGCGTTTGATGCTGATGTGGACAAATGTCAGAAGAAAATGGCAGAAAGATGGTTAAAGCAAGCAAAGAAATCGCATTGCCAAACAATGTGGGTCGCGGGTGAATACAAGGATGAGTGCACGCTGATTCTAATCACACTCTTGAATCGGTCTCAGTCAAGCACATGCAAATGTTTTCCAGCCTTGGATATTATATTATTGGTCGTATCATTTC
>VDFB02323890.1:0-55627 GCA_007258455.2 Sequoia sempervirens
GTATAGTAGTTGTGATTATCCATATTAGGATTAAAACAAAGTAATATTATATTTTATTAGTACTCATTTCACATATTAATAAAAATATTATCAAATATGAAATTACATTTCAAAACTTGTAATCTTAAGTAAAAAAATCATATATACATATATTATTAAATGTTTGTTTTTGGCACACATATTATTAAATGTTATGCAATATATTTTGTTCTAATTAATATAATATCTCTCTGCGCTATGTCTATCAATTTTAAAAAAAAATATCTTTCATACATATTTAAAAGTAAGTGGAAACTAAATATACCCATTGCATATCACATTTAAAAATAAAATATATAATTATTAGATCCAAGGTGCACAAATACAAATACAAAGCCTTACAATTTAAGATTTAATTTGTACTTGTCATACATGTCAACTTGTACAAGATATCCAATATCTATTTTCAAATACATTCACACAAATTTTTAATATTTGCATTTTTCCAATAAATAAAATACATTTACACAGTGTATATCAAGAGTTTTTGTCAAGTGTAATTATTCTATGACATAAATAAACATGTTCAATTTGAGTAAGTTAACCAATTTTTTTTTTTTCATTCAATCATTATAACTAAGAGAGTACTTGTCAAATCTAAGTATTATAACCTATATTATATTAAAAAAAAAAATTGACTACTAATATCAATATCATCAACTACATCTAAATGTCAGCACTCTCTTTCAATTTGTAAATCCAAATTGCTCCCAGTTGGTTCATTTATGTCATTTATTTGAATTGTCATCTACTCTTGATTAATGGTGGAGAACTTGTACTCTTGAAAGAAAGGTCACAAGTTCAAATCCTGCAAGGGGTAAGGTATGTACACCTCGTATTGTGGAACACGAGTTACGTGCCTCGCTCATATTGGGAGTACGAGGAGTCCCATATACTGTAAGCCATCTGTAGACCCAAAAACAGATCGCCTGGGATCGTGGACTATAAAAGGACCTTTCCTTTCCTTTCCTTTCCTTTCACCATTGTAAATTGAATAGATATCATACATACTTCATCAGAAAGTTTAAAAAATAATCAATACAAATTTTTAATAAAAGAAATAAATAAAATCTTAATCAATAAAATAAATTACGTAAAAATTAAAACCAAACCTATCAAAATTGAAGAAACATCATTCAATCCATGACAACAAAACTAGCTTACATCCATCAATAACAAAAAGCCAAATCACTCATTGAAAAACGGTGAGAAATCAATATTATTCAAATGCTATAAAATCCAATACAGCGTAGGTAATTTGTAGGCACTGGATTTTCCTAATTCATTTATTCCTCCTCCATTCTACCCCATTCAATTGTCTTCTGGTGGTTTCAATTCTCTACCTAGTTTGATCTACACAATGGTCAGCTTCTTTTAACTTATAATGCTTTCCATATTTTTAATCATTTTCCTCGCTCTCTCAATAATCTCTAACAATAACAATTGCTCTTAATGATTCAAAGCCGCTGATTTCCAACAATGACACTTCTTTGCCCACTAGACTTCTTCAATTCTTCCTCAGAATCCCTCGTCTTTACATTGTCTATGATTCCTCTCTTTTCTCACTCTCTTCTCAGACTCCTTAAATCTCTCCAACAATTACTCCCACTGTATCATTCCTCCTCAACTCCCACATCTACTTATCAATCAATGGGCCAACAATCAATTACATATAAGGAACCATTCCACCACTCTCATTGCCGCTAGCTTTGTATTCTCCAAGACTCTCCTTTAACCACTGCATGGCATTGTTCCACTGAAATGAAGTCTTCTCAAAAGTTTGACCTGTATGCCTTAGTTCTTGAGGAAATCTCTCTGCCTTAACTTATTTTGGTTTGGTTGATAACCATCTCTAAGACCCCATTCCTCCTGATATGGGCCTGCTCACTCACCTACAGACTCTTTCCCTGTATGAAAATAACTTATCAGGCACCATTTCCAGCTTTTTAACCAATCTCTCAAGATTGAATGAATTAGTATTATCTAAAAACCAGATAAGTGAACATATTCAATGGGAAATTGGCACCATGCTCTCCAATTTGGTGTTCCTTAGTTTATGGGGAAATCAGCTTAGTGGAAACATACCAAACTCCTTGGGATACTCTTCCAGTCTCGAAGTACTTTATTTAGATACAAACCAACTCGGTGGAACAGTTCCAAAGGAGCTGGGTAAGTTAAACCTTCTTATCTATCTTTACCTATTTTTTTCAGTACAATCACTTCTAGCTATCATCCTCACCCAAATCTCATGATTCCACTAGAATTCAATAGTTTTGCAATCTCTATGGATTATTTACCTACTAATGTAAATGAAACTTAATTGTTTTGACACCCTTCACTTGAATTTCCTAAAATGGACACTTTAGATCATTGAGGAGATCTAGGAATAAATGAAAGTTTCTAGGAGAATTGATCTGTAGTAATGGTGAGTAAGTGGGGTCACAATATAAATGGTGGGATTTTCAAACTATCATGGGTTGAGTGTAACATATACCACATGCCAAGAATTATAACACTAGGGAATTGAGGGATCAAGAGTGATAATGAAGTCATGCTAGACATGTGAGATAAGGAATGGTTGAAAGGGGAACACTAATAGGAATAAGGAGTCGGGATGTCTACATCAAGGATTCAAGATAGGGTTTAACTTGGTATTGATTCAAGCAAACAATTAAAATTATGATTATACAATAGGTTATATAGAGAAATTGACAAAGTTTCTAGGAATTTCAGGGGTGGGTGGAAATGGGTACCCGATTAAGGGACATGATAAAATTCCAACACCACAAGACTTAGTAACTTTTTTGGAGTGCAAAGTATCAATAGTCAAGAAGTAGAGATAAAGGGGAATAGGTACAAAGAGATGGGATGGATGAGAAAGTTTAAAATTTTGATAGATACAAAGGGCATAGACTTTTAAAAAAACTATTAGATTTCATGGCTCAAAAGTGTTGAAGGAATGATACCAAGGATAGGAAACTCTAAAAATCTGACAAAATAATGCATAATTTTTTTATCAAGGACTTAAGCGGGTTGTTCGTATCAGTAAAAGGTTGAAAAACACATAAAACATCAATGAAAATATTAGAAACAACCCAAACATAGAATTTTTTTATATATTTTTACATGTTTTCACACTTAAGGGAACCATTTAAGATGTTTCAAATCGATTATAAACAATGGGTCAAATGCATAAGATGAAAATCAAAAAATCGTGATTTTTTTAGATAGACACCTAGATGATGACAAGGAAGGGCTAATAAGGCATACAATGATGACACTAGGTTACTAAACCTTTATCTTTGGTAGGGAAGCTCCATATTTATTGCAAGGTCCTAATAACCACTTGTGTTTATTATTCTTTTTGTTGGGTCTCTTGTAAAACCTCCAATCAAAAGCTTGAACACATGCTTAAATACTTTTTGTGGGACTCCTCCAAGAACCATAGGCTTTCATCATATGACATGAAAGTATTGTTATTCTCATATGATTTTGGAGGTCTAAGTTTAATTACACCCAATTTTAAGGTTTACGTTTATGTGCCAAATACCTTATTTAAGCTTTAGAAGGTAACTAAGCATAAAAAAATTAGTGTGCCATTATAGTTCTTCTCACATCCCTTATTGGACACATGTTTAGAAGGGGATTTGACTTCACACCCTCTTGATTATGAAAGAGCCAATTCAAATCTTAAATAATTTAATGATGAGAATTTGGAGAGCTTGAGAAGCCATCAAGCCTTGGCTCCTTTGGAATGGCACTCACTTTCCCAATGCACTTTCTATTAATCAATACTCTATCTAGAGTGGTCTCATATTTTACATTCCAAAGGCTATCCTTTTGCTAAGAATCCTTAGTTATGTGCTTTGATGTTTTTTTAAAAAGGGGATTAAGACCCTTCTAGACATATTTTCAAAAGTGGCATATAACTTTTTAACCTAGCGTAAATCTAAATAAAAATTTCATTTATCCAATTAGGATCATGAACTGTTTGAAATTATTCTTAATTTCGTTCCTCTAAATATTGTTTGCAAAATTATAGTTTGGTCTTGCAAACCATGGTGGAAAGATTGAAGTGATGCCCTAATACACCGTTTCAAAATTATAAGCCTAGCAAAGGTTTTTTTTTTTTTTTAATCAGTAAAAGGCATACAGCATGTATATATTATATTATAGTAAAAATATTTACATATAGGTTGCCATTTCCATCCAAAAATAGGAGCAACCAATTGTGACTATTACTACTGTTGTTTCCTACTTGACTGTATGCACTTGCTATTGACCTATCAGTCACATACTTTTACAAAATTGCAAAATGCTCAAGTTGGTGAGATTTGCAGGCCCCTGTACATGGTTGTTTTGAGACCCATGTAAACTATTACAAAGCATGAGGGATTATTAGGGGAGAGCCTTCATTCCTGAAGGATTGTACAAAATCTAGACAAAAAATTTACTAAACCGATATTATTCCTCCATACAGTCCTTGCCAACGGAGTTCTCACCTTGTCCTTTGGTGCCTTCAATGTCCTCTGTCATCGCTACAACCATGACCACATCATCCATTGCCACTACTGTATCCATGACCACTGGAAAAATATGTAGCCCATAGGGCACCATGGGAGCCCAATCCGACTGTTATGAGACTATCTAGAGGATCGATGGTGGTGGATGAGCTATGTGTTCTCGGAGGAAAGAAATTGCGAAATATTTCTCTTCGATGTCCACTTCCATACCGATGAAGAGACAACTGGAGTGTTTCTGCATAGCCTTCAAGAAGAGATGATCACATTTGTGTTCAAGAGCTTGTTTGAAAGCATTGTAAATCTCTACGAAACCATGGCATTGTTTCAAATAATTTTTGGTGAAAATCCCACCTACAAAGCCCTTACTAGTATAGAGGTCATATTGGTGCACTCCCATTAAGAGGGCATTATCATCCAAGAACACATCTTTGACATACTTATCCGCAATCTCTTATAAGTCGCCTAGTGATTGAAGCAGGTCATATAAATTAGAGAAAAAGATAGAGAGAACCTCTGAAGGGAGTAAGGCTCTTCTTGCCTGTGGGCTGGTGACCTCAATCCCAAGCACAGTACGAATACAATCCTCCACCCTTGAACAATGCAAATTGAACACTATATCTAGGTACTCATGAGACAAGTAACGCTCATAAGGATGCTCCCAGGAATTCACTTGCACAGGCACACGATAATTTAGGGGCTTGTAATCCATGGCGCCACCTTACTGCTTTGAGTGAGATTAAATTTTTTCACCCACAAACACACTATCCTTTGTCAAGAGAATAACAGGCCAAGCATCGAATACTCTAGAAATTCCAAACAAAAGGAATTGGGGTTGTTTATGCTTGTAACTAGTATCAATTTCAAGTAGTTGTGCTATAGGCGTCAAGCTATCGATTGAAACAACCACCTTGCATGGCATTAACTTTGGCACAAAACTCTATCTCCTTAAAAGAATGCAAGAGCTTTGCTCGGATATATGGGGCGTGTTAAAACCATGCCAAATTCTTGTAATAATAATCCTCCTGTACCTGAAAACACATGTTAGAATGAGCAAGAAAACACTCAACATTAATGAGTGGGGAGAGAATTGGTAGATGTGGATGCTGAGAACCATGAAGATGGGGGTGTGAGGTGGGTCCCCAATTGTCATGGTGTCACCTTGATGCCCATTTAGCATTTTCTTGTCTGATTTATCCATCACACCTATGGTTTAAAGCCTCTGGTTGGTACCCCATGGCAAGATGATGTTGTTTCCATGTTAGCATTATTGTAATTTACCTTACAACCTGTATAACCGCCAAAAAAATTAGCAGTATTTCACATTAATCATACAGAGGTAATATTTATGCTGACAGGACAATCCCATATGTGACAATGAGAATCATTTTTTAGGGAGGAGCTTTAGTGGGTACTTGGAGTGAAAAGAAAAGAAAATTATGGCAACGAGCATGGGAGGTACAGATTGAAGTTTTCCATCCCAAGGGCATTCATTCATGTACATTGATGAAGAGGTTGATGCTTGCTAAGGGGTTCCCTTCAAAAATATTCAACTTTATAGCATAAAGAGTCTTGCGTAGAAGCACTTTACTCCCTATCCACCAATGAAAATTAGGACGTTTGAAAAGATTTGACCTGCCTCTGTATAGATTGTAGTCATCATCAAAGATGATAGCAACAATCTTTCTTTGGGTGACATCAGGAGAGAATATCCCCATTGAAAATTAGCGGATTATATGGGTCCATTTGGTGATCAAGGTTGTTTAGAGTTTTCTTTTCTGAGGCAAGTGTATCTGTGAGCTTTAAAATGGGAACTGGGGTTATGTTGATAGTGCTTGTATTTGTTAGCCCAAATGGCAGCTGGCAGATCTTCCCCATCCATCCCTCTTTCTCCTCCCCCTTTGTTCTCTCTGCCAAATTAAAACTTATACGACCATTGGCATTATGTTATTTAGTTTGGATTCTCGCCCTTGATCTTGGAGAAGATCTACGACTAACATATCATACTACAATCTCGCCACACCTCCTGGTAATGGCCGCAAGGTAGTAGCTGCTTTTAATTGCCACACCAAACATTGATCGCAATAATACACATGGTTCAAATCTTGACTGCGTGGTAGCGGTTAATGAGCTCCCGCATCACCACATTCTCCAAAATACCCTGTCGCGAGATGACGGTGCCTCCACATTACCACTGGCTTCCAGTCAAACTATCATGGGGTAGTGGTACCCTCGCGTTAGTGTGGACCCATAGGATAACCTCTACAGGAGTGCAGTTAAGGGCTAAATAAACACAACACACCCCGTTAGCCCACCAAGAACAATCTAAGCACTTGTGGGGGTGCAGTAAAGGTACTTAATGAACCCAAGGGGGGATGGTTACACTGCATCTCCTGGACACCCCATCAATTTCCTTGGGTCTGGCTCTTTGAGATTACTATTTTTGCAAGCTTGGGATGAATACTAGAAAACTGTTGACCCTGTAGAAATTCAATTTCATGCAAGTCACAACCCATGTTTGCCAAAGTATCTACAAGATGGTTCCCTTCATGATATGTATGAGAGATATGAACTTCTTGAAGCAATTAAGGAGGTGCCAAACTTTTTGTAAGATATATTTTAGCTTCCAATTGTGGATAGTTTTCTCTTTGCAAGCATTTATTATCACTAGAGAGTCACATTCAATGTGAATCTTTTCTAGTTTAAGAGAAATTTCCAAATTCAAACCTTGAAGGAGTGCTTGTGATTTTGCTAGGTTATTGGTACTTGATGGAAGGTGGATTGATTTTGTAGCAATTAGAGAGCCCTTGCTTGCAAAAACTTGCTCTGGATGTACCTAGGTTTCCCCGTGAACTACCATCAAAATTCATCTTTGTAAAGCCTAATACTAGTGGTTGCCATTTTACAAAAGTCCTAACAATCTTATGTGAGGGTGGGGATTACAAGCTACCTTTAAATGGTAAGGTGATAGACTCCCAATATTTCAGTATGAACCCATCCAAATTAGAGAAGATAGAAGTAACATTTTTATGGTTGCAAATATATGAGTTTGTTACCTCAGAGATAGACTTCTCAATTTTCACCTGAACTTGGTGGGTTGAAGATTTTTGTTTCCTAAAAATGTGTTTGTTCCTCTCCCACCAGAGGTTCTAGGTTACAATAGGAAGGGTAATTCTCCAAAGGCAACCAAACAATGTTGATTTGTAGAGAACCAAGGCCACTAGAAAAAATGGTCCCAAAGAGACTTAGGGGATGGGAAGGAAACTCCTAGCTTACTTTTAACAAAAGACTAGCATTCATTTGCAAAATTACATTGAACAAGAAGATGGTCTACATCTTCCAGGGCTTCCTCACATAAGGGGCGTTTGAAAGGATCAACTAGTTTTAGCTTTACTAGTCTATCACTGGTTAGGATCTTGTTTCAAAGGGATAACTAGGAAAACCTCCCGCCCTTTGGTAGCATCATTGGGTTCCAACAAAAAGAGTATGCTCGTTGGGTCAGGATCCCCCTACCATTACACATTATTGATTTATAGCCTTGTTTGACTGAGCAATTTCCATATTTGGTAGTAGCCCAAATGATTCTATCTTGTTGGTTTGAATTGAAATCAATACTTTGCTTAAGGATCTTTTGTAGAGTAAGTTTCTAGTTTTATGTAATTGGCATATTGGAGCAATCTACCCAAGTAATCAGACCTGTATCCTTATCTGTGTTCTAGATGTAGTCAGTCAGCTTGGAGCCATATTTGTCTATGAGAATGTCAACTACTAGTTGTAGGTCTTGGATGTTGTTTAGGGGGGGATGTCCATTCCAAGAATCTTTCTAGAATTGGACATCCTCACCATTGTTAACCTCCCAAGAGATATAAGGGAAAATAAATTCCCTACAAGTTACAATGAAGTTCCACATGGTTGATCCATTTGAGGGATTTAAAATTGTTAGTATTCTTGAAGGCTTGTTGTTGTCTAAATACTTTTCCTATAACAATCTTTCCCATTTTGAGGTGGATTTGGTATACATCCGCCATACTAAATTTTCTCCCAAAGCTAGGTTTCTTGTATAAAGCTTATGCACACCTGCACCACTTGATAGTGTATCCAAGCACATCTTGTCAAGGGAAATTAGAGGGATTTTCTTTTTCTCATCTATGTTACCCTTCCATAAGAAGCTGAAAATGATATTTTCAATCTGGAGGATGCCTAATTTAGGGGCATGTAGGACTGCCAAATAGTAGTTTGGTATAGTTGCTAGAACTGCTTTGACCATCAGAATTCTGCCCGAGAGGGACAACCACCTGGCTTTCCATGAGAGGATTTTTTCTTTTAGGCTTTGGATGACCTTATCCCAAAAAGGAGCTATGTTTGCACCCATAAAGAGTGGGATACCTAGATATGTGTAGGGTAACTCAAATAATTGAAAGCCTAGGGTATTCACTATGTTCCTTGCCACAATTTTTTTGTGTTGAAAACATAAACCTTGGATTTTGAAGAGTTTATTTTTTGAACCGAAGTAGATGAGTACTCATCTATCATTATTTTCATGTGTGCTACTTCCTTGAGTGATGAAAAGCCAATTAAAAGGGTATCATCCGCAAAGAGTGAATGCATGGCTGAGATGTTAGTGTTCAGGATGACAATACCTTTCCAAAGGCCTTAGGTGTGCATCTTGTGAATCAATTTGCTAAGGGCCTCTGCCATTAAAATGAAGAGAAAAGGTGATAGGGGGTCACCCTAACGAACACCTTATGTGGATGAAAAGAAACCTGCCAATGAGCCATTTATAATGACAGAGAACTTGGCGCCTAACAAGCAGGACAAGATCCACTTACACCATTTACTACCAAAACCAAACTTCTTCAACACTTGCAACAGAAAAGACCAATCCAACTTATCATGTATACTTTCATCATATCTAATTTGATGATGAAAGATAATAACTTGTTTTCCTTGATGGAGTGTAGTATTTCATGTGCTACCAAGGCTCTCTCTGCTATTTCCCTGCCTGGAACAAAACCTCCTTGTTCTTGGGATATGACCTTGCTTATGAATGGCTTGAGTCTAAGATAAATGGTTTTGGTGAAAATCTTGTAGATGGTGTTGCATAAAGAGATTGGTCTAAAATCACCAAAGGTTTTGGGATCCTTCACCTTAGGAAATAATGCTAAGTGGGTGGTATTGAATTGCTTAAGCATTGTGCCTATTTTCCTTGACTCCTCCATTGCCATTAGGAGGTCAAAACCAATAAAATTACAACCTTTATGAAAGAAGAGGGTTGTAAAGCTATCTGAGCCTGGGGCCTTATCCGAAGATACTAAAAAGATTACTGATTTTACTTCCTCCAAAGTAAATGGTTTCATTAGGTGTTCATTTTCCTGATCTTCAAAAAGCTTGGGAATTGCCTTTAAGAGTTCATCCGTGTCTCTATTTGCTTATGGTGACTTGTCAGCTGGGGCAGATAAAAGGTCAGAGAAAAAATTCACCCCTTCATTTCTGATTTCTGCTTCATTAGCTAGCAAAAGACCTATTTTACTATCTATGATTGAGAAGATGGAATTGTTGGCCCTCTTGGTCTGGGTTGATATGTGATTTTTTTTTGTGTTGTGATCTCCATCTTTTAACCATAATTCTCAAGACTTCTATCTCTAGTATATTTCCTCTCTTTCAACTAATTCTTCCCATTACAATTGAAATTTCTTTTGTTGTTTAAAAGTTTCTCTATCTAGGCCTTGTGAGATGATTTGTTCATTCACCTGTGTTAGCTATTGGAAGACACTATCTTTCTGCTAAAAAATATTCTTAAAAACATGGATGTTCTAAAGAATAATTTGTTGCTTCACATAAGTCAACTTCTTACATAGCTAAAATATTTTTGAACCCTTGATGTAAGGAGCACTTGTCCACCACCGGCGAAGAAGCTGCATGAAGTGGGGGTGTCTGAACCACATTTTTTCAAACTTAAATGATGATTTATACTTGAAGGATGGATGGTTATCATTTATGTTAAGAGATATGGAAAAATGGTCCTGTGAGAGGTAGAATTTCTAACATGAGAGTAAAATTTCCTCCAAACTAGTTTGGTGAGACCAGGAATCTATCTAGGAACTCAACAATTTGCAAGAAGTTATTCCTGTTGTTTTTCCATTTGTACTTCCCTATTTTAGGTAACATATCTTTTAGGGCATTATCTTGAATGAAGGATCTGAAGTCCTCCATGACTTTGTTAGGTGGACATATCCCACCTTTCTTTTCTTGTGAAATAATAGTGTTGAAGTCTCCAACCAACACTATCTTTTCCTCACCAATATTATCCAAGATATGCGTTATGACCTCCCATAATTGCTTCTTATCATATGTAGATGTTGGGCCATAGGTGTTGGTTAACCAAAACTCTAGGTCAAAGTTTGTGACCTTCAAAAGTTGCCATTTTTTCTCATTAACCTCAGGTTCAAGTGACACCGTTTTAGGGTTCCAGATAGTGGCAAGACCCCTTAAAGCCCCTTGTGTTGGGCTATGATTTGATTTCCATTTTGGCCATTTGAGGATTGAAGAGTTGAAGAGGTCTTCAGACATTTTGGTTTCCTATAGAAGTATGATATCAGCTCCACAAGCATCCAATTGGAGCTTGATCTGAGCTCTCTTGTTGGGGGCATTAATGCCCTTGATGTTCCAGGATAGAATTTTCATTACATATGAGGAGAGAAACATGCTCTCCTCAGGCGCTTGTTGGATATTTAACATTTTTGTCAAGGGTACCTTGCAGTCCAACTTCTATCTCTTCCTATAGCTTAGCCAGTCAGGACTTTCGACCTCTCTTTCCAAGTGACTTTTTGATTGCCCTTGGGCTACAAGGTGTTTGTGAAATTGAAAAGGTTTGGAAGTAATCAAAATATTGTTCCCCTTTTGATACCTCATTTAAGGCACCCCCTACTGCATTCGAACTTACTGATAGCTGCTTGCACGAGAAAAGTTGATGCTCCTTAGTTTCCATTTCCCTATCCACTTCGTTTGAGATTTCATCAAAAAACCTTACTCATTTTTGCATCATCATTTGATTTAAAAGACTTCTCATCAAACATCAAAGATTTGATGATCTTTTCCACTTATTGAATAGTAATAGGAGAGGGTCTTTCATATTGAATTGAGGGCAGACAAGGGGCTGCTTCAAGATCTCTTGGTCCCAGGAAGGCTGGAAACCATGCATATCTCTTTTCTCATAGGTATATGTTGACTTTAAAGACTTACCAAGACATGTAATTGTAGCTAAAAAGGGTGAAACAGGTTCAATTACAGACGGGCATGTCAAAATTTTGGATGTGTTTGGGGCTTGTGTCCCATCAAGGAAACAAGGTTTAAATGCATAGAGCATTTGCATAATCTCTTTGTCTATTACAAAGTTGGAAGCCATGACATTCCTCTTTCCCCAAAAAATGCTAACCAAATCTTTGTCAATGGCTAGGAAAACCACAATGGAATCAAGGGGTGGGTTTCGTGGCTCAAAGTCTTCCGACTCCTGACAATCAATCGTAGAGTGTTCTTCATTATGGCACTTTGAGCACACCTTTCCTTGGATTTCAATTAGCAACTTTTGTATCCAAATCCCATGTTTGGATTTAATATGGATTTCCTTTAAGGAAAGACCTTAGTAGTGTCCAACAGGACACAAACCCTAACTGGTTTCTCAAGATTCTTAAAGAAAACTTTATCCCATTTGAGAAGAATACCTATCTGGTTGGCTAGGGCTTCCACTATTTCTACCTCTCTGTATTCCAAAGGCAGGGAGTTTAGTTGACTCCAAAAGGGAACAAAACATACTACTGAGGTTTGGGGATTAAAGTTTGGTATCCAGGGCTAAGTGAACAAGCTTGACCCTTCAAGAATCTAGGATTTATCTTCGTGTATCATGTCTCTTTGGGATTTTGAGTCAAAAATAACAATAAAAAACCCCAACCCTTTCTCAAGATAATTCTTTTTTAGTAGCTCCCTCCCATTCATCAAGGATCAAAGTTCTTAAGATACCAATTTCAGTGCAGAAATTCTAGAACTTACATATCAAAGCTTTCTTCCGAAGGTCTTGAGATTGAGGCTCGAGCGAACTTTCAGAGAAGGTGATGTTAACTACTTTGTTAGCTTGCGGTATGGGAGAAGACTTGCGACGCCATTGTCTGTTGTTTCCTTGCTTTCCTTGTTGTCTTGACTTTATCCTTCTCTGTCTTCTTCTTTTTCTTATGTGTCTTGGTCCTTGCGGTGGTGGGATCTTTTCCCACTGTAGAGCTGAAAGTTTACCCTTGCCCTGGGTCTCATGATCATTTTGGGAGACAGACTCCTTAACGCCTTGAGGTTTTGGTTTGAAGGTCACTCCATCTGTCTAAGTAAGATGTTCAGGAAGGCAAAACTTGACGGGGAAATTTTTGGGTGAAGATGGAACTCACAGGTTTGAAATGATGTATGTCCATAGGGATTTTTTTATTGCATTTTGGGAAGGGGGTTTCAATTCACAAATGTCGAAGGCATCTTGCTTCACATGGCTAAGTTTCTTTGGTCGAAATGGCGGAGGTCGTTTACGGGGAGTTGAGGATGGGATTTTGGCTTGTGGTAGGTCAAAGCAGCGTTCCCTGTAGGTGTTTGCTCTAGAGTGGTCAAAACGATGTTCCTAGTAGAGCTCCTGAGCCTGTTGATGATGGGTATGATAATGGACTAAGCAGGGATCTCCATGGGGCCCCAGAGCCTGATGAGAATGGTGATTCCAATGTCCTTGAGCCTGACAATAGCGATCCTAACAGTCAATAGTCCGGAAATCCCAATGGTGTTCTTGGGCCAGACAAAAGAGTCTGCCATGTCTGTGAATGTTACTGTTGCTTCGGCCAGATGAGGAACCCAGAGCTCGATGGTAAGCCATTTTCTCCGGACCATCAAACCTAGCAAAGGTTATTGTTATATTTTTCCTCGTTTTTGTATGGTGTGCATCCTAAACCAATGGTAGCTTCTACAATCTCCATTAACAATTTGACGACATAAATTTTGGACTATTTGGGCGGCAATTCTTGAGCTACAGGTCACTCGCTCTGCTTGGTGTGTTCTTTTTCAAGGTCTTCCTATAAGCTCAAAGTTAACCCATTTTGATCCCAATGATCATTCTATGGTCATCTAAATTCCCTTAAGCATCTCTTTAATTTTTGTCCCAAAGCTTAAATGGCTTTGTCTTGGATTTATGATTTTTCAAAACTTTTCAACCTAAATCTTCATTTTTTTATGGATTGCGTTGTTTGGGGATTGGCCTAGAATCCCTTCAAGATATAATCAATTTTGTCATGTTTTTAAGATGAAAATTCTTTTTACTATTTGGATGGATAGAAATGTTCCTCTTTCTTTTGGATGTTCACTTGATCCTAATTTCCCATTTATACTAAAGTCATGATTTGTTCTAATTTGTTTAGTAGATTCGGGTGGAAGCTAACAAGGTTGTACTTGAAGTTGCTCATCTCTAGGTGCTATTGGATCACTAGGGGAATGTTCCATATATTGTTGCTAGAGTTCCTTCGACTCCTACCTCCATTTAAGGTTGTTTACCACCTTGTGGATGTTGTTGAGGGCACTAACTATCTATGTGTGGAAACTAGGATACTCATTGCCAGGCCTCTTTGCCTCTTTATGAGAAGAGATCGTACTAGAAAAGGATGGTTGCAGTCTATTACTCATCATTATGCCTTTACCCTAGTGTTTGATCATAGGATTGTTGACTCGCCAAATTTTAGAAAATTCCCTTGATTGAACCTTGTTATTTCTCTTCTTCGTGATGTTAAAAATAAAAAGATGATAATGTTAATAATAGTTAAGACCCTCTTGTGGACAATTCAAACCCCAAAGATGTATGGGGTAAATTGGATGATTGAGAACCACCTTATCCTTCAAGTGCTCTTACTCTTGTCGTCTAATAGCTTTTATGTAATGTTGTTTTATTCCAGACTAAGTTACATCATTTAATTTTTTTGAATATAACTCTTTCCACCCATTTTTTCTAATATGGATACAACTATTTTTAAAATAATAATAGAAACACTTAGGATAGGTCCCCATGCGGCTACTTATCTTATTTTAGTTAGCAACCACTGCTTAACTTATTTAGGAATTATTTGTGGAGCTAGTGGTCCCATGAACATTAAATTTTTCTATTGATATTTAAACAATCATCTTAAATTTGTTTTTATAGTATTAATAATGATTTGTGTAGTAAATAAATGAAAACAAAAAATTGAAAGAAAATATTAAGAAAAAAGGAAAGGAATTTGTGGAGCCATGTAGATTTTTAGCAATATGCTTGCTTTGCTGCTTATTTCCAACCTCATTTTTTTTTTCACAGCTTATTTTCAATTCCTAAGTAGTAGCTGCTCCACAAAAATAGGAAAAGATTCCAAATTATCTTTATGCATAAATAAAAAATTTCATGGGGACACTCTAATTGCTTATTTTTTAAACAGCTACATGAGAACAGGGGTTTAGGGTAGATCCCCATGTGGTTGCTTAGCTTATTTTGGCTAGTAGCCACTGCTCAACATTTTAAGGAGCATTTTGTGGAGCTGGTGGCCCCATGATTGTATTTTTTTTCTTACTTATTTTTAAGCAGTTAATTTAAATTTATTTTTTTCAATTGTATAATGAAATGAATAGTGCTAATAATATTTTGTGCAAGTAAAAACTGGATGAAAAAATTGAAGGCAAATGTAAAAAAGGAGGCAAAGAGATTTGTGGAGCCACATGACATTTTTTTAATATGCATCAGCTTATTATTTTCAACTCCCATATTTTTCCACAACCTATTTTCAATTTTTAAGTTGCTGAAAATAAGAAAAAGATTCCAAATTATCCATTCCCATAATAAAACTTTTTTTCATGGAAACATCTAACTATTTTAAGCAGAAAATAGACTTGGATTCAGGGCTTAAATTTGACGGTCGACCCTGCTGTCAAGCAATTTTTTTGTGACGGTCATTTATTTGAAGTTGCCTTTCAAATATTAAAGGTTATCTATTTTAAGAAAAATATATTTAGATTGAAAAAACATATATAAGAATAATTACATAGAAATTTTGACAGTGTAACTAAAATTTTGTCTTTCAAGTAATACAGTCTTCCTAAAATTTTAATTGTATTTTACAGCTAAAATGACTAAACACGACCATATGGCCATCAAATTTAAGCCGTGCTTGGATTATTCATTAAAAAATTAAAAGTCCTAAATATGTTAGGTATTCATATGAACCACGTAAATGTAACGTAACGCAACTTAAAGAACCTCGGACAACGTTTCGGGGACAACTAGCAGTTTGCCTCTTTCTCTGTGCAGAGAGACCTTGACCAAAGACCCCTGCAAAATAGATATAAAACCAAATAGTTAGCATCTAAGAGCCTGCAAATCAGATATTCAGATGGCTAAGCTCTGTAAGCCCACACCCGCCCTCCTCTTCTTCTTCTGTGTTGCTTCTCTCATTTGTTTATCACATGCAGGAAACCTTGGCTTTGCGTTTCCTCCTCAGACAGATATAGAAACCGAAAATGATGCATATTTTCAAGGAGACAAGGCCATACAACTGACCAAGAACGAAGCAACAGGGAATTTAAACGGTAGCATAGGCTGGGCGGCTTACAATAAATCGGTTCCGCTTTGGGACAACTCCTCTCGAGCTTTGGCGAATTTCTCTACCCATTTTCAATTCATTATCGACAGGGGCAATAATAATCAAAGTGGGTTAGGAGACGGACTTGCTTTCTTCTTAGCGCCTTTCGACTTGAAACAGCCCTTGGACGCTGCGGGGGGAGGTCTCGGCCTGTTTAATCTCACAACTTATAACGGATCGTTCTATCAGATGGTTGCTGTTGAATTTGACACTTGCAAGAATCCATGGGATCCTGATGACAGACACGTGGGTGTTGATGTCAATAGTACTTTTTCCCAGGTAAACGTTTCGCTCACAAACGTAGCTGCAAACTCCAGTCTTTGTGATAGAAATCTCAAGAATGGAAAGCAATGGGACGCGTGGGTGGATTATGACGGCGCAGCAAAGAGGCTGCAAGTGTTTCTCTTCTGTAACTCCAATAGCACTGGTGTTTCTAAACCTCCAATCCCAATCCTATTTTATGATATAGATCTGAGGGACTTTCTTCCACCAAACATTAAGGTTGGCCTCTCGGCTTCCACTGGAGTCTCCATAGAGACACACACTGTAGTATCTTGGAATTTTTCTTGTGAATATTCGTGGGATATCTCAGCTGCTGCTCCTCCAAATAACACTTCCGGTGGACAGGACTCTTCCACAGGAAATCCTGGAAACGGAAAGAACAACAGCAGTCCTGTCAAAGTTATTTTGATAGCGGTGTTCTGCAGCGTTGTGGGTTTGTGCGTTTTCATTTTCTTTGGCTGGTGTTGGAAGTTCAGAAAAAGTAAACGCGGCGGTGAGGAAGGTGAAGAAAGCGACATGGAGTTGGACGAATGGTTTTCTCTGGGCCCCCGAAAATTCTCCTACGCAGAGCTCAGTGCCGCGACAAGAAACTTCAGTGACGATGGAAAGCTTGGGCAAGGAGGCTTCGGTGGCGTGTACAGAGGCATCCTGCCCGGCACGGCGGAGGCTGTGGCTGTGAAGAAAATATCCCAAGGATCCAAACAAGGGAAAAAGGAATATGTTTCTGAGGTTACTATAATCAGTAAGCTCAGACACCGTAACCTTGTGCAGCTTTTAGGATGGTGCCATCAAAAGGGCGAGTTGCTTCTAGTGTACGAATACCTCCCAAACGGGAGTCTGGACAAATATATTTTTGGGGAGAAAGAGGATACTTTGGATTGGAACCGAAGGTATAGTATTGCATGTGACATAGCGTCCGCTCTTGTTTATCTGCACGAAGAATGGGACCAGCGTGTCGTCCACAGAGACATAAAGGCCAGCAACATAATGTTGGATTCCAATTTCAACGCCAAGCTGGGGGATTTCGGTTTGGCAAGACTGGTAGAGCGTGATCAGGCGGCCTCCCTTACGACGGTAGTGGCGGGCACGCGGGGGTATTTAGCTCCCGAGTGCTTCATAACGGGGCAGACCAGTCCAGAGGCGGACGTGTACAGCTTTGTAGCGGTTACATTGGAAATTGCCTGTGGAAGGCCGCCCTTTGACCTTAGACTTTATGATCATAATTGCAGATTGGTAGAATGGGTTTGGGGCCTGTATGCACAGGGAAAGATTCTAGATGCTGCGGATAAAAAACTTAGTGGGAAATTTAAGGAGAAGGAAATGGAGCGGCTGATGTTGGTGGGACTGCTGTGCTCTCATCCAGACTCCGCATCAAGACTCACAATGAGAGAGGTGATAAGGATATTGAAGAGGGAAGCTGAATTGCCATATGTTCCTCTGGATATGCCGGTTGCTGTGTACAATCAGCCTCTTCGTCGTGCTGTAAAGTCAGCGTCCACAGGTGTCGGTGATTCCTCTTCGTCGTCAAGCTCCTCGGCAATGAAGACGCCCGCTCTCTCGTCTTCTACGGCTTCAACTAGCTCGGTAAAAGTGTCGAGGACTCGACAAGCTTAAAGTATTTAAACAGAACGTTCTTGTTTCATCGGGGTAAGCAAGCAAAAGAAGGAATTTCAAATTCGCGCGTGCATTACAAAATTCCGTGACGAAGAATGTGCAGGCTGCCAAGTTCATGTGCATGTAAGATTTTATTTTTAAAAAATCGTTTGTTGAAAATTGATGCAAAATCTTTTAGAGAAAACACTTCATGTATGTATTTTATTTTTTAAAGTTTAGCTAATAGATTAATATTATATAAATTTTCTTTGTAATGTGATTTCCTTTTTAATAGAGATCTAAATATTTTAATATTTATATTATCTATTATAGTTGTTGAATATTTTGTCTATTATTTATTATCCATCATTATAAATGGTTTAGGCAAATTCACCGTCAATAAATTCACTTCCAACAATTTATCGTCAACAATTCATCTCCATGACAAATTCATCTGGTAGAAAATTCACCGCCATCAATCTGAGATAAATTGCTGGTGGTGAATTTTCCACAAGATGAATTTGTCACGGAGATGAATTGTTGGTGATGAATTGTTGGAGGTGAATTTTTGTTTCATTTTCTCTATATATTTAAGTTATTATTATAAAATAAAAAGAATGAGAAGCCTCTTGGAATATGTATCAATGTCTTTATAGATGTCTAAACAAATCTAAATGCACATGGAAAGCCAAATAATTGAGCATAATATGAGAAAGGTCAAAGGATAAAATGTTATGAAGTCTTAATTTTTATTAGGAATCAATATCTAAATTAATTAGAGCAATACGTGGGAATAATAAATTATATAATTATATGTTATTTAGGAAAGTAAGACTGAAGGGGGTTAGGATAACCCTAAGGATGTCAAGATAAAATAAATTTGATGTACTACTAAATTTTATTGTCTTGGCACTCAAAATTGATCATCTATATCTTGGAAGCACCTCAAAATAATAATAATTTATACTCTTGAAAGAGTTAAATGTACAAGATTGTTTTTTTACATGTCTATCTATCTTATGACGTATTGGATAGATCTCAAAATTCTAGTTCCACAATTCTAGAGAAAGCAGTCAATACCTACACATAAGGATGTATGTTGATCTAGATAGAAAAGTAGAACTCATGATTATACTATGACAATTAGTGAATAACTTGTAGGAGTTGTTACTCCTCCACACATCTTACTCTATGAATCAATAGAGGGTGATATTAAATATGTTTACACAAGACGATTAAAGGGAAGTTATGACACACATTAGGTCTCAACAAATCATATGATGGGTACATTATCACAAATATTTTTCACTAAGTAAATTAAAGGAATTGGATGTTCATATTAAATATATACAAACCTCTTAGAAACTGTAGATAATCAATTAGTTACACATGTAACCAAGAATGCAAGTACTAAGCAGATTTTTATTCCTTAAGATGAATCCCTTAACCTTTAATATAGCATATGATATGTTTGACAAAAGGTCTCAAATGATAGGATAAAATTTATATCACTAGACTATGCAAGATGGTAGGGCTCTAAAATATACTTCACCTACCAAGAGAGAAAATAGAATGTGATTTAATAAATGATTTCATTAATCAACCACTTAAGAGAAGTGTATATCTCATTGGGAAATATAATCAAAACTCTGAAAGGAAAGAGATATTCACAATAATCTAATATAAGGAACTAGACATGTTTTTGTGCAAATCAAAGTTCTAAGGCATATTACATATCTAGATCTACTTCAATAATTCCAAATCAAAGAATTCACATTTGTTATTTTGAAAAGATCGTTACAAAGAATTTACAATTATTTTATAATTAATATGATAAAAACTAATCATAATTAATACTAGGTTATCAAATGTGATCCTAGATATATTTACATTATCACCTACAACATCCTAGTTGGGAAAATAGACATCTAGAATATTGAGTGGTCTCTAGTAGAGTTCACCTTATGTAGACTCAACACAAATAATACCTCTAAGATGACCTCAACCAATATATTCATGTGAAAGACTTAGATCTAGAAAATTGTAATGGGCATTAATCAAAATGTATATTTGTAGTGTAGAAAAAATGTATCCCCTTACATTTTCTCACTTTTTTGGGCCCTCCTAATTTAAATTGGACTTAATATTTCCTTAACTTAGTGTTGTTAAATGTACCCCTTCATATTTTCACACTTATTTGGGCCCTCTTAATTAAATTTAGCCTAATTATGCCTTAATTAACCCTTTAATTCATTTACAAGCCTAATGAATTACATTTTTCGAAGGGGAAACCTGACAATAATTAATTCCTAAACATAACACTTTACTTTGAGCAATGTGTGTTCTAGGTATAGGGACCTGGGACCCATTCGCCCATGGGTGAATGGGTCCTCCCTAGACCTTTGGACCTAAATTTAAATTATGTTTTTGGGGGTATTTTAATGTTTTCAAATCGATAATTCAATGTTGGCTTGTGATATTTGAATTTCGGGAAAGTAAGGATACATACCTATAAATACAAGGTTATTTCACTAAGTTTCACCTATAAATTTTATGAGAATTTTTATGTGACCTCACAAGAGCTAAAATTGATGATTAGGGGCATTCAAGAGCTAATATAATAGAGATTTATTGCAACAATCAATATCCATTCATTATGTCAAAGTCTTCTTGCATCATGCATGTTTTTGGAGCTAACATTATGATGTAGGTTTCAAGATCAATTCAAGCATTCAAATAATTATTCAATTGTCAAGATCTGCATCCAATTTAGCCATTTCATGCAAGTTGCGAACCTCCTAAGATCTCCATTATCAAGGTTTTATTCAAGGGTTTGTTGAGTGGTAACATAGCTTTGTTCATTCTTCATTCCCTCTTTCATTTCATTATCTCATTTCAAGGTTTCATTACCAAAGCGGGGAGTTTGACCAGGCAAAACCCCATTCATAAAACACATTTTTCTTTCTTGCATGTGTGATTCTAGATTTAGGTTTGAAAGGAAAGCAAAGTCGCGGAGAATGCTGCTTCAAATAATAATCTTTAAAGAGAGATGCGGTGATCCTACAATGGTGGTTTACAATTTTTGGCCATGAGACCTTGAAGAATAATTTTTTTTAACTAAATCTTCATTTTTAGAACCTATAGTGACTAAGCCAGGTGGGGTGAAGAGATGATGATGCAAACTAGAGTTCGTGGAAATTTTTGTCATAGATTCTAAATATATTTTTTTTCAAAATTTTTGGAATCATGTGCACTTCTTTTTCCATCTCCCTCGAAAATAGTTTTTTCATAAAACAACATTTAAAGTGACATCGCAGGTATAGCGCTACTTAACTTTTTTCCATGAAGGAATAAAATTCTAATTCTTTCAAATTTAGATTAAGTAACTTTCGATATCAAGTGCTTCCACTTGGTTAGAATGGATTTTTATTGAATAATTTTTTTAATCAAGTTTCAAATTCAAATAATTATAATTCAGGACATGAATTGCAACCATATAATCGTGCGTTTTTGTATGTATCGAAATTCATTTTTTTTTCTTTGTTGGATCAAGGACTTCAGTATCTAGTGCACTAATATATTTTTTTAATAATCTGCTATTTTTCCACGTAATGAATAGGAAGCGATTTTTAGTGAAAAACCTACATTCACAAGAAATAAAAAATAAATATAATAATCAAATTAAATTTTATTAAAATTATAACTTTTTGGGAAGCTTATAATAAGGACTACATACTTAAAAAAATAAATTTTAAATGAATTCATTTGATCCCCAAAAAGGTAAATCAAAAGTGGTTTTTTATCAGCATTTTGATAGGTGTAAAGGAGACTCCGTTATAGGTATGGTTTAAAACTAGCTGGGGTTCTATCCAAGGGGTTTGATTTAAGGTAGTTTGATCAAACCCTTTCAATTGGAATTCTTTAAATGAAACCTTTTAAGGCTTAAATCATTATATTTTCTAAAATATGTGATTTTAGCAAAAATCAGTTCCTCGAGTAAACCAACTTTGTGGGATCACCCAATATAGAAAAAACTTGCAATTATAGAACATAAAGATGCACATACATGAATAACAGAATAAACAATAAAAAATGAATACTATATTTTACATGGGAAAACCATTACAGGCAAAAAAACCACACACCAAAGTAGAGATCTCTTGTAATATAGTAAAACGAATATTACATACAAGTTCAAAGCTATGCTCTTTTAGTGTTTTTCTAGAATGAAATCAATAACATTTCGTTACATTCACTATGATCTTCACTCATAGTTTTAATATGCTACGACATTTCATACATGCTTCTCAAGCATTACCAAAAAATTGTTGTTTCAACTTCCAAACCAAACGAATGATCACAAACAAACTTAACCATCACCATGATGAAGTCCTATTGGAATTTCGAAGGGACATGAAACCGTGTCTCTCCAAATTCTCACTATCACCCCGATATGCCTATCGTTCCATCCTATCAAGATGGAAAAGGGACCATCATCAACATTCTATCGATATCCATAATTTCCTCTGATGAAGAGATCCTACCTTCCGTCAGAGTGTCAAAGGGACAAGCCTCAAGGTCCCACCAATATCATATTCTCTCCTTGATACGGCTCCATCAGAATATCAAAGGGACCACATTTTAGGTCCCACGGATATCCTTTTGTCTCCTCAAAAATTCTCTTCCCGTTGTTCATCGAAATGTCGAAGGGACTGCAAAATAGCTCCTCTTTGATGAAGCTATCGGGATTTCGAGGAAACTTGTCATTTCATCCCACCAGAATTCACCTAGCAACCCAATGAATCTTTATCGTTGTCCCGCAAACTCTAGTTTAGACTTCCACCACACTACAGTGTAGAAGATTTTGACATGCTTAAGAGTTTTCTTGATTTCAGAGAGCCTTAACCAACAAGCTTGAGACACATTTTTCTCAACAAGGTTGAAGAAGGATTGATGACCTTTTCAAGAGCAAGATTGAAAAGTTGTCAAAGTTGCAAAAAGTTGTCGTCAAATCACATAATCTAACCTACATATCAGATTTTGGACTTTTCGACACTGAAACTTGGACAAATCAGAAGCTATAGATCTATGCTAGAGGTTCTCACAAGTTTTTTGAAATACCTGTAATTGGACCCATTCACCCATTGGTGAATGAGTCTAGATCAGCTTCCCAAAAGCACTTTTAGTGATTGGTACACATGTTTATGCCCTTCTCAAATCTACAATTTTCTTTTTGGTTCTACAAATATTGAGTTCAAGTGTTAGATTGCATTTTGGTGTTGATTTACTATTTTTAGTTTTTCTCCCCAAAGTGTTGTTTAATCTTGACCCCCATCTTGAGAGCATAAGGAAATCTAAAGATTCTCACATTCATTTGATTCACCTAAGGGTTGTTAGTCAATTCATTATATGGATTTAATTTCCTAATGAAATAAAGGAAAATAGGTCCACCTAACATCATTTGGGGGAACGCCTTTCTTCCCCCTAACCTATTTTTCTTCGTTTCATTCTAGTAAACCTAACATTTGAGCATCATAACTTGTTGATTTGGAGTCCATTTTCAACCCTATATCTAATTTTTGTATTGATTGTCATTACATTGCATTGATTTGCATCTCATTTAGGGTTGTTTGCTTGCATTAGTTTGCATCTCATTTGGGATTTTAGGTTTGAATTTTTGCATTCTTTAAAATCTAGAAAATTCAAAAATATCAGTCATTTTGCATAATGTTTGTAACTTAACATTGCATCATCAGTCATTTACATTACAAAATTGAATCAAAATTGCATATCAAATTAGGTCTTTTTTCTTGTCATTTAGCACTATTTTGCACTTGTATTTAGACCTCATTTTCTAGAAATATGAAATTGTAACTTACTATCTGAAACTAAAATCTAAAAAACCATAGAAATCATCTCAGAAACCTGCAAATTAATTTAAAAAAACCCTAAAGTGAGACCCATTCGTCCATGGGCGAATGAGTCCTTGATTAGGGCTTTTTCTAAACTTTTGAGCATTAAAAATACCATTTCTACTTTTTGTATTTTTGTATTTACTTTGTTGTTTCAGTTTCCAGAATTTATGTTATTTGAAATTGTTCATATTAAGCATAATTGGTCAAATTCAATGCATTGTTTGAGTTCAAAATTGCATCTAAAAGACATCATTTTTTCAGGTTTTTACATAGCATAATCATAGAGTTATATTGTTCTAAATCTGAAAATTGCTTTTATATACTTGTATTGCACTTTACATTCTAGGCCCATGTTTGATTGCATCTTACCTCTTATCCATTTTTGGTGCACCTTGGATTTTTGAAACTTGTATGAGCTTCACAACTTGGTGTCCTATTGCCAATATTGTCATGAGGCATAGTTCAAGACTCATGGACTCATCCTGTGATACATTCCTCGCTGTGGATCTTGGGTTTTCTAACTCTTTCACTCATAGTGTTGACACTAGTCAACCCAATATGGATCATACCCTTAACACTTCATTTCCCATGACTTCCCTACCCACAACCAATGTGAATGATGTTGTTACAATTATTTCAAATGTCCCTCATGAGAACCTTAGAAGGATGGATGAAGAGTTAGAGAGGTTGCAAAAGTTTGTAAGTTCTAAATCCATCTCTAGTAATGCAGTTCCTATGATACAAAACATAAGAAAGTTAATAATAATTGAACAAGGAATGCAAATGGTGCTTGGCCTTAATCACATCATGAAACATCACATAACAAATATAGAGAAGCATACTATAAAACTTTTTGTCAACTTCATTGAAATTAAACCTTGTAAGGGCCTATCCAAGATGTCACTTGACATTGCTTTCTCACAAAATGACATAATTAAACATGTCTCTGATGGTCTTCTTTACATAGTTGGAAGAATCAATGATAAGCCTACTAATGGGATATTAATTGATCCCGTTTATGTAGAGAGTGTGATCACTGAAGAATTCTTATTTGTGCATAAGCTTTATCAAGATACTTATGAAAAACCAAAAGCATGGATCAAAATGCATAATGGGTTTGCTTGCCCTACAATAGGTTCGATAACTCTTTCTCTAAAATTTGGACTGAAAACATTAAGTGTCTCATTTTCCATCATCCCATTGTTGGAACAATTTCATGTGAAGTTAGGCTATCCATGGCTTCGCTCCATGAATTTCATCTCGTCGGTTGTGCATATAAATGTTTAAAGTTTCCATTTGGCAATGGGATCTTTACTGTACACCATAGTGGCTTTAATCCTATGTCTTCCCGTGGGAATTTCTGATTGGATTTATTTACGCCTGAACCTATGGAACCTATTAGGCCTCATGAGGACTTCTTTTTCAAATCTTATCAAAAGTTTGAGGCAAAGTGCACAACAGAATTATCCCTTACCAATATTTCTCAACCTATCATTGAGCCTCCTATCCTTAATGAGACAACAATTGAACAAAAATACCTTCCAAGTAACCAAGACCAAAACATAGCAAATCCTCCACCCATCTCCTATAAGAAACTGTGAGATAACCAAATTAGTCTCGTTGTGCCTCCTAAAATCAAACAAGTTTATAAAGCTAAAGAGAAAATGGTTGAACAACCTCCCATGGTTCCTTATGTTCCTCCCTTAAGGGAATAAAAGAAACCTACATATGATTGATAAACCCACTCCTACACAATCACAACTTGAAAATCGAAGAAAAAAATTGAAATGCTAGAGAGCGTAGGCGTAGATGTGCTATTTCTCATTTGTTGCAAGAAAAATTAAAAAAGAACAACATAGAAAATCAAAATCCAAACTTACCTCAAGCAATGCATGATGATTCTCCACCTTCACCGAAATAAGAAAATCCTAAATCTCGAACAAAACAAGAACAAGCATATTCTATGGATATTATCATTAGACAGGTTCTGATCTGATAAACTTGGATGATGACAATGAAAGTGAAAAGATTAATTTGAGGAAGTGCATAAAGAGTTAAATTTATTATTTTCCTCTTCCATGAGCTTAACTAATAACAATCATGATGATCCTCCTACAAAGAGTGATTCACTGCAATGGTCCTTTGTCCTAGTTTGGCACTTAACATTGTCCCTTTGGCTAGTTGTTCACCTTCCAATATGATGAACAAGATTTGGGATGTGAATGACCCGTTATAGGTTGAATCACATGTGCTGAGTCTTGTCTTTATTTTTCTTTTCATGTTCTTTATGTGATTGCATAAAAGGTAATGTGATCCCCTCGTACTATTGTTGATGTGTCTTCATGTTCATTCCACTATTTGTATCTACATTCTTTATATTTAAAACCTTTATCTTTCTTTTTTCTGTGTTTCCTTTTGGGGATGACACAAGGCACGAGACATTTAGGTCATGTTGACCCAAAATATATTTTTTCCTCTATTTGTCATCTTTACATTCCATGAGTTATAGAATGATGATGATTTTTAGAGCTCTATAATATCATTGTAGTAAAGACGTATGCTGACCCTGAATCTGTAATCCCTTATGTGATTTTGGGATTTCATTTTGGTGGCAACCCCTTTTCATGATGTAGCTTCATTTGGAAACATATGCTTGACATAGGGATTTCTAAATAAGCTCTCATGTCTTGTTAGTACATTTATCACTTGCTACTTTAAAGTAATTGCTCACAACATGGTGAAATTTCTTTAAAGTGGAGGCATACATTGGAATTATCATTTGGGAGATTTTGGACTATTTTATTAGTCTTTATTTCTATGACGCAGTCTCTTGCGGTGTCATTGGGTTTGACAGTTCCAAGAGTGTGGACTTTTCTTGGCATACAACTTTCCTCTTAGTGGTGATGTTGTATGCTGTATTCCCCAAGTTGTGAATCTTTTATCCTAGACTTGTCCTCTCTTGGAGACATTAGGCATGATTTCCCTAAAAGGAGACCTTACATGAACTAAGCAAAACCCCTTTGAACATGTCTTATCCTATTTTCATTTTGTTAATAAGTGTTTAGCAGAATGTTGCTTGCTAACCTTGTGAAGCTCAAACTTACAACCCTTTTTCATGGCTACCAAGCATAACACACTTTTCTTGCATGTGGAGCCTTGTTTGTTCATAAGTGTTTAGCATAACATAGCTTGCTAAGCCTTATGAAGCTCGAATTTTGTATTGTGTGTTGCCTTGTTAAATTTATTGGAGGTATAACTTTGGTATGGTATGGGAACCTAATAAGATTCTCTAATTTTCCACCCTTGGGGGCTCACCTAGTGGACAATGGATTTCACTAGCACGTGTGAGCTTGCATTGTTGTTTGCATAGTGGACAATGAGTTCCACTTGTAATGTTTTTGGACAAACAATTGAGGCATGATCCACATCGTGTTGGATAGTCAAGGCTTGATCTGCCCTTTTCTTTTCTTTCTTTTAGTCTTTGGCATTGTATGAATGAGTATCTTGTCATTGCTAAATAAATACATATGTTTAACATAGGCATGTGTCTCCTTGTGCCTTTGTTGGTTTTTAAAATTAAGAAAAATAGGGTGACATGAAAAAGGGGGAAAATGAATGGGGTGAGCCACAATAAATCTATCTTCCTTTATTTCATTAGAAAATGAGATCCACACAATAAATAGATTTCCTTATCCTTAAAGGATGGGGGTCAAGGTCAAACAACACTTTGGGGAGAAAAACTAAAAAATAGCAAATCAACACCAAAATGCAATCTAACACTTGAAACAACAATTTAAGCTCAATACTGACAAAACCATAAATGAAACTGCAGATCAGAGATGGTAGAAACATGTGTACCAATCACTAAAAGTGCTTTTTTGAAGCAGATTTGGGACTCATTCACCCATGGGCGAATGGCTCCAAGTTTAGGGTTTTTCTATAGCTTTCAGGAGCCTTTGATGTAGATCTAAATCTTTCAATTTTCCCAGGTTTCACAGTTGGCATGTCGAAAATGGCTTCGAGATCTTAGTTTCCATGAGAAGACAACAATTTTGAGAACTTTTGCAACTTTGACAACTTTGTAAATCTTGCTCTTCAAAAGGTCTTCAAGTCCTCTTCAACCTAAATCTGCAATCACACATACAAGAGAGAAAAATGTTTGTTTTGGGTGAATAGGGGTTTTCCTTGGTCAAACCCTATTTTGGTAATTAAACCTTGAAATGAAATGAAACATGATAGAGGGAATGAAGAATGAACAAAGTTATGTTACCACTCAACAAACCCTTGTATGAGACCTTGATAATGGAGATCTTAGGGGGTCTACAACTTGCACTATATGGTTGAATTGGATGTGGATCTTGATGCTTGAATCTTGCTTGAAATGATACTTTGAATGATTGATTTGATCATGAAACCTACATCACAATGTTAGATCCAAAAACATGCATGATGCAATAATACTTTGACATGATGATTAGATCTTGAATGCTGCAATAAAAATCTGATATTTCTATTCTTGAATGCCTTTAATTGCTCTTGAAATGCTCTTATGAATCTTGAAAAGTGCTAGCTTGCTTCTCTTGAAAATTCTAGGTTCTTAGATGTTGAAATGATGAAATAACCTTGTATTTATAGGTATGTATCCTTAATTTCCCTAAATTCAAATATCACAAGCCAACACTAAATTATGGATTTGAATATGTTAAAATACCACCAAAAACATAATTTAAATTTAGGTCCAAAGATTTAGGGAGGACCTATTTTTCCATGGGCGAATGGGTCCTAGGTCCATAAACCTAGGACACACATTGCTCAATGTGAATTGTTATGTTTAGGCATTAATAAATGTCGGGTTTCCCCTTCAAAAAAAGTAATTAAATAGGCTTGGAAAATGAATTAAAGGGCCAATCAAGGCATAATTAATCTCAATCAATTAAGAGGGCCCAAATAAGTGTGTAAATGTGAATAAGTACATTTAACAACACTAAATTAAGGCATTATTAAGTCCATTTTAAATTAGGATGGCCCAAACAAGTGAGAAAATGTAAAGGGTTACATTTTTATACACTACATTTATCCCCCACTTTAGTGAGAGGATGAACTTGTGTCAAATTCACACTAAAGTAGACCACCAAGAGAGGTCTAATTGTATAATCGTTGGAAGGATAAGACGACAAAGATCAAGGAAGGTGATCAAGCCCCTAAGATATAAGATCTCATGGAAAAACCAACAAAGGCACAAGGAGACACATGTCTATGTTAAACACATATATGTGTGCAACAATGACAAGATACTCAATCATACAATGCCAAAGACTCAAAGAAAGGGAAATAAGGGAAAAAAAAGGCGGATCAAGCCTCGATTGTCCAACACGACGTGGAACACCCCTCAACTTTTTTTCCAAAAATGCTTACAAGTAGAACCTCATTGTCCACTATGCAAACAACAACATGCTCACACAGGCTAGTGAAACTCCAGTTGTCCACTAGGTGAGCCCACAAGGGTGGAAAATGAGAGAATCTTATTAGACTCGAGCATACCATACCAAATTTATACCTCCGATAACTTTAATAAGGCACCAAACAATACGAACTTTGAGCTCCATAAGGCTTAGCAAGTTGTGTTATGCTAAACACTTATGAACAAACAATGCACCATAGGCAAGCAAAGTGTGTTATGCTCAGGCCATAAAAGGATTGAAACTTCAAGCTTCATAAGGTGCAAGCCATGTTATAAACACTTATGAACAAAATGCAAAAGGATAAGATAAGTCAAGGGTTTTGCTTAGTTCATGTAAGGTATCCTCTTAGGGAACATCGTGCCTAATGTTTCCAAGAGAGGACAAGTCTAGGATAAAAGATTCACAACTTAGGGAATGCAACACTTAGCATCACCACTAAGAGGAAAGTCATATACCAAGAAAGGTCACACTCTTGGAGGACATAAAACAGAACCACCAAGAAGAAGACACATCACAAGAGTAAGAAGACCACACAATGAAACATGAGAAAAGTAAAGATCTCCAAAATGATAATGCCAATGTATGTCCCCACTTTAAAGAAATTGCTAACACCACGTTGTGAGCAATTAATTTAAAGTAGAAAATGATAAATACTAACATAAAGAAGAGCTTATCACGGAAAGCCCTATGCCAAGTCATATGTTTCCAAATGAAGAACGCGTCATGAAAAGGAAGGGGTTTCCCCAAATGAATCCCAAACACATAAGGGATCCATGGATTCGAGGCCGGTGTATGTCTTTGCTACAATGATATTATAGAGCTCAGAAACGTCATCATTCCCCAAATAAATCATGGGATATGAAGAATGACACATAGAGAGCAAAAAAAAAGAAAAATCCTTTTGGGTCAACATGGAAGAGACCTAAATTTCTCAACGCTTCGCATCATCCCTAAAAGGAAAACATAAGACAAAAGAAAAGATAAAGGGGTTTACAACATATAGAAGAATGAAGGTACAAATAGAGGAATGAACATGAAGACACATTAAACAAACAGTGCAAGGGATCACATTATGCATATGCAATCACAAAAAAGAACATGACAAAGAAAATAAAGACAAGACTAGAAAGGCACATGCGATTCAACCTACAATAGGTCATCTGCATCCCAATATTGTTCATCGTATGTAGAAGGCGGATAACTAGTCAAAGGGACAACATCAAGTTCCAAACTAGGACAATCACCAAGCTCAACACATGGTGAATCACTCTTTATAGGAGGATCATCACGATTGTTATCATTTAAGCTCATGGAAGAGGAAAATAATAGATTTAATTCTTAATGCACTTCCTCATCAATTTTTGTGCAGTTTCATTATCATCATACTTTTTTATCACAACAGAAGGTCTAGTGATAATATCCATAGAAGGTTCTTGTTGTTGTTGTGTTTGAGGTCTAGGATTTTCTTGTTTTGGCGAATGTGTAGAATCATCATGCATTGCTTGAGGTAAGTTTGGATTTTTATTTTCTATGTTGTTCTTTTCTTGTTTTTCTTGTAAAAAACAAGCAATAGCACGATGTCTACACCTACACTCTCTACTATTTTGATTCCTTTTCATTTGATTTTCAAGTTGTGATTTTGTAATGGAAAGTTTATCAACCATATAGGTTTCTTTTCTACCCTTAAGGGAGGAACAAAAGGAACCAGGGGAGGTTGTTCAACCACTTTCTCTTTATCTTTGTAAACTTGTTTGATTTTAGGAGGCAGAATGAGACTTATTTGGTTATCCTATGGTCTCTTACAAAAATTGGGTATAGGATTTGCTATGTTTTGGTCTCAGTTACTTGGAAGGGCTTTTGGTTCAATCATAGTCTCATCAAGGATAGTCAGCTCAATCGTGGGTTGAGGCATATTGGTAAGGGATAATTTTTATATGAATTTTTCCTTAAATTTTTGATAAGATTTGAAAAAGAAGTCCTCATGAGGCCTGATAAGTTCCATGGGTTCAAGCCAAAAAAATCCAATGAGAAATTCCCATAGGACACATGATTAAAGCCACTATAGTGCACAATAAATATCTCATTTCCAAATGGAAAAATTAATCATTTATGCACAACCGATGGGACAACATTCATGGAGCAAAGCCATGGGTAGCCTAACTTCACACGAAATTGGTCTGACGAAGGGATGATGGAAAATGAGACACATAATGTTTTCGGTCTAACTTTCAAAGGAAGTGTTATCAAACCTATCATAGGGAAAGCAAAACCATTATGTGTTTTGATCCATGCCTTCAATTTTTCATAAGTATCTTGATAAAACTTATGCACAAATAGGAATTCTTCAGTGATCACATTCTCTACACAAATGGGATCAATTAATATCCCATTAGTAGGCTTGTGATTGATTTTTCCAGCTATGTAAAGAGGACCATCAGGTGCATGTTTAATTATGTCTTATTGTGAGAAATAAATGTCAAGCGACATCTTAGTTAGGCCCTTACGAGGTTGAACCTCAATAAGTCCAATCATAGTCTCTAATTTTTTTGTGTTTTCAGCATTCATGTCAACATTCATCACATCATTCTTTGTTTCACTAGCTTTGACAAAGGAAATATTATGATTTGGCATATGGTTAGTAAATATTTTCAATTTTTGGTTAGGAGGGGCTACAAACTTATTACCTTGATCATTAACACCGCCAATTTGAATATGATTAGAATCGGTGAGGTCTTGCACAAAATGTTTAAGATGGTTGCAATATTTTGTATCTTGTCCATTTTGTCGATGGAAATGGCAATAGGAATTTGGTTTATAGTTAGAAGTTAGAGGCTTAGTAGGATCAGAAGCTCTAATAGGAGGTAAGGAAATTAAGTTCTTGTTTAAGAGTTGCAACATGGTATTATGAAGGGTGTCAGATAGAGGTGTGAATTGTCTGTTTCTATCATAAAATGTGTAAGGATTTGTTGTCTTTATAGCAGCCACTTGGTTATCAACATATTGAGTTGGTTGAGGGGGAATAAGTTGTAAAAATCCTTTATTTTGTTTCTTGAATGGTTGATAATTGTTATGATATGTGGATTCAGATTTTTCAGGATGACTAGAAGGATTTTTCACTTCATGACTACTAAGTGAATTTTGATAATCACAGAGGGCAGTACACAACTGTGTGAAGGAGGGAAATTTCAACATCTCAAGCTTAGTTTGGATTTTGTTTTGCAAATTGGAAATAAACATTCTTTGAAGTTCATCATCAGGAATCTTAATGTTTATTTGTGAGTAACATGTTTGGTATCGTGCTATGAAATCAATGACATTTTCATCATCCTTTTGTTTGTATGTCATTGAATCAACCAAGGCCATCTTAGGACCCATATATTTTTGGAAATGACTATAGAAGGCATCAATAAGTTCATTGAATGAATGTATTGAATTATTTGGTAAGGAGAAAAACCATTCCAAAGTAGTATCCTTAAAGGATCTAGGGAAGAGTTTAACCAAGAGTTTATCCTCAAAAATCAAGTCACTACATAGGGCTATATATGCAGAAACATGGCTAATAGTATCTCTTTTACCACCATATTTCTCAAATATAGGGATCTCTATATCTTATGGAATTTTTGTTCTCAATATGTCCAAGGACAAGGGATTTCATTTGACATATTGTGAAGGTTGGCCATTTTGATTTTGACTTAATGTAGTAATTTGTTGTTGGAGGGTTGAAACATTTTGTAAGAGTGTGTTAAGGACATGATCATTGTGAGTGTTGTGAGATGGAGGTGTATAAGGCATAGATGTATATGTATGTGGAGGGAAAGTGACTTGTAAGTTTGTGAGGGGAGATGGATTAGGAGATATGAGATTTGAATGCACAAAGCTAAAGGGAATCCCAATGGAAATACCTAAGGAAGTGTTGACATTGCTAGTAGGTTGTATAGTTGTTGTAACAATTGTATGTCAAAATAGAGGTTATGGTTGTTGAAGGAGGAATTAGATTTCCACCTTGACTTTGAGTATACCTCAAAGTTTGAGCACAACTACCTAGGGGGGAACATGTTTATCAATAACATGAACTAAACCACGAAAAATCTCTATTCCTTGTTCATTTTTAGTTATTCTCCTCATGGTATCTATCACAAGGACCACATTAGGAGCATTGCAATCAGAACTCACAAAATCTTGCAATTTATCAAGTTCTTCATCCATTATTATAAGGTTTTCAAGAGGGAAAATAGTAGTCATTGTATTAACATCAATCACATTAGGTGTAGGTAGGGAAGTCATAGGAGATGAAGTGTTAAGGTTATGATCCATATTGGGTTGACTAGTGTCAACACTATGAGTGAAAGAGTTAGAAAACCCAAGATCCATGGCGAATGGTGTATTACGGGATGACATGAGTCTTGAACTATGTATTATGATAGTATTGGAAATAGGACACCAAGTTGTGAAGCTCATACAAGTTTCACAAATCCAAGGTGCAACCAAAATGGATAAGAGGTAAAATGCAATGAAATGGCATAGAATGTGAAGTGTAATACAATAAGCAATTTTTAGATTTCAAATAGGATAATTTTTTGATTATGCTATGTAAAAAACTGAAAATGATGTCTTTTAAATGCAATTTTGAACTCAAACAATGCATTGAATTTGACAAATTATGCTTAATCTGATCAATTTCAGATAACATAAATTTTGCAAATTGAAACAGTAAACTGAAAATAGCAAAACAAAATGCAGAAACAAAGATTTTAATACCTAGAAATGTAGGAAAAGCCCTAATCAGGGACTCATTCACCCATCAGCGAATGGGTCCTAGCTCAAGGTTTTGAAAAATGAATTTACAGATTTCTGAGTCAATTCTTATGGTTTTTAGATTATGGACTGACAGGTGGTTACAGTTTTAGTTTTCTGTAAAATTAAGTCTAAATGCAAATGCAAAATACTGTTAAATGACAAACTAGGAGACCTAATTTGAAATGCTATTTTCATTCAATTTTCAAATACAAATGAATGATGATGCAATGCTATGTAAACACTATGCAAAATGAAATGAAGAAAAATGTAACCCTTTATATTTTATCACTTGTTTGGGCCCTCCTAATTTAAAATGGACTTAATAACATTTGCCTTAATTTAGTGTTGTTAAATGTACTTATTCACATTTACACATTTATTTGGGCCCTCTTAATTAATTGAGTTTAATTATGCCTTAATTGACCCTTTAATTCATTTTCCAAGCATATTTAATTACATTTTCTAAAAGGGAAACCTGACATTTATTAATTCCTAAACATAACACTTCACATTGAGCAATGTGTGTCCTAGGTTTATGGACCTAGGACCCATTTTCCCATGGGCGAATGGGTCCTCCCTAAACCTTAGGACCTGAATTTTAAAGGATGCAAAAATACAAACCTAAAACCCTAAATGGGATGTAAATAATGAAAGTAAACAACCCTAAATGACATGCAAATCAATGCAATGCAAATTAATGAAAAACCTAGATCTAGGGCTGAAGATAGACTCCAAATTAGCAAGGTATGATGCTCAAAAGTCAGGTTCACAAAAAAATGAAATGAAGAAAAATAGGGTGACATGAAAAGGGGGAAATGAATGGGGTGAGCCACAATAAACCTATCTTCATTTCATTAGGAAATGAGATCCACACAATAAATTTATTAATAACCCTTAGGTGAATTAAGTCAATGTGGGAATATTTAGATTTCCTTATGCTTGAAGGACGAGGTCAAGGTCAAACAACACTTTGGAGAGAAAAACTAAAATAGAAAATCAACACCAAAATGCAATCTAACACTTGAAACAACAATATTAAGCTCAATACTGATAGAACCAGAAATAAAATTGCAAATCAGAAAAGGAAAAAAACATGTGTACCAGTCACCAAAAGTGGTTTTCTAAAGCAGATTTGGCACTCATTTTCCCATGGGTGAATGGGTCCAAGTTCAAGGTTTTTCTGTAGTTTTCAAGAGCCTTTGATGCAGATCTGAATCTTTCAATTTTCCTAGGTTTCATAGTCGGAATGTCAGAAATGGCTTCAGGATCTTAGCTTCCATGAGAAGACAACAATTTTGAAAACTTTTGCAACTTTGACAACTTTGTAAAGCCTGTTCTTCAGAAGTTCTTCAAGTCTTCTTCAACCTAAATTTGTAATCACACATACAAGAGAGAAAAATGTTTGTTTTGGGTGAATAGGGGTTTACCTTGGTCAAACCCCATTTTGGTAATCACACCTTGAAATAAAATGAAACATGAAAGAGGGAATGAAGAATGAACAAAGCTATGTTACCACTCAACAAACCCTTGTATGAAACCTTGATAATGGAGATCTTAGGAGGTCTACAACTTGCATGAGATGTTTGAATTAGATGTGGATCTTGACACTTGAATCTTGATTGAAATGATACTTTGAATGCTTGACTTGATCATGAAACCTACATCACAATATTAGCTCCAAAAATAAGCATGATGCAAGAAGACTTTGACATGATGATTAGATCTTGAATGTTGTAATAAAACTCTGATATTTCTACTCTTGAATGCCTTTAATTTCTCTTGAAATGCTCTTGTGAATCTTAAAAAGTGCTAGCTTGCTTCTCTTCAAAATTCTAGGTTCTTAGATGTTGAAATGATGAAATAACCTTGCATTTATAGGTATGTATCCTTAATTTCCCAAAATTCAAATATCACAAGCCGACATTGAATTATGGATTTGAATATGTTAAAATACTACCAAAAACATAATTTAAATTTAGGTCCAAAGGTTTAGGGAGGACCCATTCGGCCATGCACAAATGGGTCCCAGATCCATAAACCTAGGACACAAATTACTCAATGTGAAGTGTTATGTTTAGGCATTAATAAATGTCGGGTTCCCCCTTTGAAAAATGTAATTAAATAGGCTTAGAAAATGAATTAAGGGCCAATTAAGGCATAATTAAGCTGAATTAATTAAGAGGGCCCAAATACATGTATAAATGTGAATAAGTACATTTAACAACACTAAATTAAGGCATTATTAAGTTCATTTTAAATTAGGAAGGCCCAAACAAGTGAGAAAGTGTAAATGGTTGCATTTTTCTACACTATAGTTTTGTCATGAGATCTTAGATTATGGAGGCCTAATCATCCTTCTTGACCATTTTTGTCTTATCCTTTTGGTCCAATTGTACAATTAGACCTCTCTTGATTATCTACTATAGTGTGAGTTTGATGCAAGGTCATCCTCTCACTAAAGTGGGGGTTAAATGTAGTGTAGAAACATGTATCCCCTTACATTTTCTCACTTGTTTGGGACCTCCTAATTTAAATTGGACTTAATATTCCCTTAATTTAGTGTTGTTAAATGTACCCCTTTACATTTTCAGACTTATTTGGGCCCTCTTAATTAAATTGAGCTTAATTATGCCTTAATTATCCCTTTTATTCATTTAAAAGCCTAATAAATTACATATTCTAAAGGGGAAACCTAACAATAATTGATGTCTAAACATAACACTTTACACTGAGCAATGTACGTTCAAGGTATAGAGACCTGGGACCCATTCGCCCCCATTTTCCCATGGGCGAATGGGTCCTCCCTAGACATTTGGACCTAAATTTAAATTATGTTTTGGTAGTATTTTAATGTTTTCAAATCCATAATTCAATTTCAACTTGTGATATTAAAATTTCAGGAAATTAAGGATACATATCTATAAATATAAGGTTATTTCACTAAGTTGCACCTAGAAATTTTATGCAAATTTTTATGTGACCTCAAAAGAGCTAAAGTTGATGATCAACAACATTCAAGAGCTGATATAACAAAGATTTATTGAAACAATCAAGATCCATTCATCATGTCAAAGTCTTTTTGCATCATGCATGTTTTTGGAGCTAACATTGTGGTGTAGGTTTAAAGATCAATACAAGCATTCAAAGTATTATTCAAGCATCAAGATGCAAATCCAATTCAACCATTTCATGCAAGTTGTAGACCTCTTAAGATCTCTATTATCAAGGTTTCATTCAAGGGTTTGTTGAGTGGTAACATAGGTTTGTTCAATCTTCATTCCCTCTTTCATTTCATTATTTCATTTCAAGGTTTGATTGCCAAAACAGGGTTTGACCAAGGCAAACCCCCATTCACCCAAAAACAAATATTTTTCTCTTCTATGTGTGACTGCAAATTTAGGTTGAAGAAGGATTGAAGACATTTTGAAGAGCAAGATTCAAAATTTGTCGAAGTTGCAAAAAGTTGTCGAAGTTGTCAAATCATGAAATCTAACCTACATATTGGATTTATGACTTTTCAAAATTGAAACCTGGACAAATCAGAAACTACATATCTATACTAGAGGCTCCCGAAAGATTGTTGAAATCCCCGTACTTGGACACATTCTCCCATGGGCGAATGAGTCTTAAATCAACTTCTAAAAAGCACTTTTGGTGACTAGTACACATGTTTCTGCCCTTCTCAGATCTGCATTCTATTTTCTAGTTCTATAAATATTGAGTTTAATATTGTTGTTTCAAGTGTTAGATTGCATTTTGGTGTTGATTTTCTATTTTTAGTTTTTCACCCCAAAGTGTTGTTTGACCTTGATCCCCGTCCTAAGAGCATAAGGAAATCTAAAGATTCTCACATTGATTTGATTCACCTTAGGGTTGTTAGTCAATTCATTTTGTGGATCTCATTTCCTAATGAAATAAAGGAAAATAGGTCAATCTACATCTCAAATTGGTGAACCCCTTTTTTCCCCATAACCTATTTTTCTTCGTTTCAATATTGAATATTCTTCAATCCAAAATACCCACAAAAAGTAAAATAGATTTAGAGATATAAAAGTCAAAGTTCACTAAAATACTTGAGTAGATTTATATTCAAAAAACTTCTAACATAATTTTGGAATAAAATAGAAACCAAAAAATACATAACCTTTAACATGAATATAATATTGATGAAATTTCTTCAAGAACCAAAGGGATTTTATCCTCTGATATCTAAATCCAAGGGTTTTCCTCCAGGTTATATCCAATAGATGAACACAAGTTCTCAATCTATGACATTTTAGGGCTTTAGTTTGTTTGATGAAATGACAAAATATGAATACTAATTAAGCTCTCTCTCTCTCTCTCTATACACACACACACAAGGCCTAGCATGGGGGCTACACATGTTAATAAGTCTTTCAAAATCTTCCTCAATATTATCATGTTCAATTGTGTCCATTTATGACATCCTGAGTCATGCAAGGAAATAGGTGGGATTTTAAGTTCATATGGTAGGGTATCACATTTTATATGTCAAAGGGTGCAATACTATGAAAGTCTAGGGATTAACATTTCAAAGGGTCAAATTTAAAGAAGGTCCTAGGCAATTAGGAGTTGGCATTTTATTTAAATAATTTTCACTTGGTACGCTAGCATTAATATTTTTGGATGTCTAAGTTTAGGAATTCATGGAATGAGATATAGTGATGCTAGGATGTAAGGAGAAGAAAGGGTATCTAATTCTAGGAAGGATAAATGGAAAGATAGTTGTGAAATGGGGAACAATATCCTTGCAAGAAAATCACAAGAAGGATGAAGCTACGAAGAAGTTATGAGATCTAAAAGAGGGAAGCATGCTAGGATTGAGATGGAATCTACATAATACAAGAATTAGTAGGGTTTGAAATTAAAAGATACCCAATATAAGGAGTGGGGATTAGGATTCAATGATAACCAATATAGGAAGCATAATGTATGGAAAAATTATCCAACAAAGAAAAGACTAATTCTATTAATCAAATGATTTCAATGGGAATTACATTTAGGATCAAATAGCTCTTTTAGTAAAGAAACCAATCTGTGACTTTAATCTATCAAAAAGTGAAAATTAGTCTAGTTGAATTTAATTTGTTTTATTGTTCAGGAAATAAAATTTCCTACCAAGTTAAAAATAATGAAAACTAATGCAATTGATCTACAAAATTACTTATTATAGATTTGTCAAATCAAGTAGAGAACTATAAATATAAGAAAGAGGGAAACTTGGACATTGAAACTATAAGTCTTTGTGAAGGATGTCAATATGTCACATGGATGTCTACATATTGTGTTATAGTATACACGATAGGAATGACCAAGATTCACTTATTTTCTCAATAAATCCTTATAGTTCGTGTAAACATGAAATAAGAATAACAAAGTGAATTAATAGGTAACCATGGAAACTAAAATAATAAGATTCAATCTATTCATTCAAAATAAAACAATAACATGATAGAAATGAAAAGATCTATCTACAAAATCTTGTGTAATTGAATACCTTCACCAAGAATAACCTATAGTTACAAGAGAGAGAAAATGGTTGGGATTGTATAAATTTTTGTCAAAAATTATTAAACCCATGTCTTAGTATTTCTATGTCCATAATATAGCTAAATGATAAAGAGGAGAAAATCATGTGTTCTCATATATATTATGTGCATCTAAGACATAAAAGTAAAAAAGAAAAAATGTATGAATTCTAACACTAAGATATAAATGATATAAAAAATCTAGTGTACATGGAATCCCACTAAGTTCCTACAAAAAACATGGATTCTCTATTGAGAAAATGATACCAAAAGAGAGGAGTTGAACACTATCACCTAAATAGAAGATAAGTTTTAAACACATAAAAATTTAGGAATTCTTTAATAATATATATTATATAATTTATAATATATTTACACATATAATTAATAATAAATCTAAAATGAATATGCATATGATATACATGTATAAGATTTATATATGTAAAAATCATTTATTTTCAAATAAATATATTTTATTAAACTTTTTCATTGTTTTACTTATAATATTAATCATAAAAAAATGAATTCTCTACAAACTATAAATTGTTTGGAAAATATTACCTTGTGTCAAAATTCACTATGAGATAAATGAAAATTTATTTTCACAAGATTTCATATATCCTACTATGCATTTATGAAGAGACTTTTCTTTTTCCAACTTACAAACCACTACAATAAAAGGAAGAGTTTGCCAATTTTGATTTTGAGTAGTTAGTTTTTTGTATATGTGTTTCAAATTTGTATGCTATGTTTTTTTTTTCAACCAACAAAATCATTAGAACTATCTACATTGAATATGAATAAACCTTTGTTTTCTCCTATGCATTTATTAAAATAATAACATTTATACCACTTTCTTTCTTAAACAAGTAAACAAATTTTAATGCATTCTTTACACTACAACTTCTCATACACAAAATCTCTTATGGACACTTAATTCCTTCCAAAATTGATTTTATCCCTTGAATCTTTGAATCGCTCATATAATAACACTAACAAGCATTCTTATTATACCCTTTTTACAACTTTTGGTGTGAATGGGATTACTTCTTAACTAATTATTAGTGAGGACCTATTCACATTATTATAAGTTTACTTAGGAGTTAAGTTTTCTAGTTGTCATTTCTAGAAGTTAGTTATAATGGGGCCATGTCTCATTATTTACTTTTAGTTATCTCGACATTTAATAATTCTCTCATACATTTAGTATTTGCATTGAGGTTGTTATGACTTAGTTGTTTCATGTGATAGGATTAAGACACTTGTCATGATCTTGTCCAATCCTATTTCTCTCCTTGCCTATATAAGCAAGGCTTCATATGTATATTTCATCAATCCAAAGCTCAATTGAGTGTTGTGTAAGTACAATATATCATTGTAATCTTGAGTATTGCATATTGGCCACATCTTGCATCTATTGTTACAATTTCATGCTCTTGTTTTTCCCTCTTGTGGAATGTTGTTGGTTTTTGCAGATGGTTCTAGAGGTTTGAGTCCTTGAGTGACTCAAACATGTTCTATGAACTATATCTCAGCTCCTACATGGTATCAGAGTTTCATTGTTGCAAACATCTTCCCAGATTTGAGGAACCAATCTTGACATGAAAGTTTTGTTGGGTGCGAGTTGGGGTCTTGAGAGCCTCATCATTGAATCCAAGGTGTCTAAGAAAGTCATATCAACTTTTGTTTCATCAAAATTTGACATATTTTGTCAAATTTGCAAGGGTTTGATGCAAGCCATTTTTTGTTGGAGCCATTTTTATTTTTGCTTCAGAAATCTAGCTTCCTCTCATTTGTAAGGAAAACGATTTTCGGGTTTTGTTCCCAGGGTTGAAATCTCATCTGGGCATCTTTTATATTTTGCATATCTTGAGAAAACTTAAATAAATTTTATATCAAAAAATCATCGTGTGTCATTTTTTCTACAAGTTGAAGGTTAAATAAAATTCTTTTTTTATCTTTTGCTTGCTGGATCGAAAAAATATTTCTGGGTTTTGTTCTGCACATCATTTTTTTTTTTGAGTTTCTGCTATGTCTACTCACAATGTATAGATTTTTCAAAAATCAAATCAGAAGTAAAACTTTCAAAAAACGCTTCTTTACAAAGCAATTCAACTTTAAAAAAAAATCATAACTTGGAATATGTTAACGTTTGTTAAAAACCTTTATATTCGGTCAGAAAGTTGATTATGTCCTCACACGATCTAAGGTTATCTTTCATCATGAGGCGTGATGTGAACATTCATTAGTGCATGCACTATTTCCTTTTTTGTGTGCATTAGGTTTACATTTTCTCTACACCTCATTTATGGTCTAGATCATTTTTCAACCGATTATTGCTTCATAGATTCGAGGGTTGAGCAATATAGTGGGTGTTTGTAAGAGACCAGGTGTCTCTCAACCCCAACTATGCTGAATAATAAAGTTTTTTGTCTTGTGTTTGATGGGTTTGTGCTTTTCTTTGTGTTTTGATCATATATTGCCAATGGTTTGATACAACAATATAATGCCGCAAAATAGGAGATGTTGCAATAATAATTTTTTTACTCAAAACTGAAATTGCATTGGAAATACACAGCTGAAAATTCCAGATTTTTATACCAGCCTAAATACTCATTATTTTCATAATGTATTGACAACCCAGCTCATAAAATAACCCCTATTATCTAAAACAACAATACCCAGAAAATCTAGTTGTTACAATTTATGAACTCACAAGTAAACATGCCTTGAAACCCTCTGATTAGCTACAACAGACTTCATATCAGCATACTGGCAAATTCTGGAAATGATCACAGCAATAGAAACCCTCTCAAAATGTCGATGACGCAACACCAACCAAGCACATCACTGTAGCGAATTACTGTAGCGAATCACTGTAGCATTTTCACTGTAGCGTTTTTATTGTTCACGCGTCACTGTAGCACTGGTACTGTTCACGCGTCACTGTAGCATCCAACACAAAGCTTGGAAACTGATCGTTAATGGCTGCCAATGATGAATCTTCGGGTCTGCACTTGAAAGACCTTCAATAATCTTCAAACCCTAAATAAAATCTTCACCTTTAAGCACAAATAGAACTTTTGGATGAAGCTCTCCTGAATGCCAAATTCAATGGATATTTCACCACCTCAAATGGCTGCAACACTAAAGAGTTTATCGTTCTTTAATGGCTTGAGAGACAGAAACCCTAGGCTTCTCCTTCTCAGAGAAATTCTCATCAAAACAAATGCTCAATCAAATAATCATATCATAATCAGTTCGATTTGTCTTGGCAGTATATATATCTCCTTTCAAAAATTCGACCCAAAGCAATCTTTTAATAATCATTTAAATAAATGATTAATTTCGCCCTTTTTGACTTAGGACAAATATTTAATAAATGGCGTCCCCTTTTGATTAATAATTAAATGCTCATTTAATTATTATTTTAACCCTTCTTTTATAAAGTATTAAATACTTTATAACTCGCCATTTAATAATTTTAATATTTCATTAAAGTGACTTTATATTATAAAGTCAAATTAATAAACATTTAATAAATATTAAATGCCCAAGTAAACACTGTACGTTCATCAGATCATCAAACTGGGTCGAAACTGAGCTGACCAACTGAACCAGGTGCCCTGCTAAAAATAGCAACTCCTGCCTGCCTGACTTACTATAAATAGTAAGTATCTGTAAATCACTCTGGAAACGTCTGCTAGGGCCCAAACCTGAATCAACTGAAGGAGTAACGTCCTGAAACTCTGGATAACTACCAAGGAAGACCCTCTCATCACATTTGTTCTAATGCAGGGTTGTCGATAGGGCTAATCCTACAAACCTCCTCGGGATGCTCTAAAATACACATGTTGTTCCGTTCCTTGGCATCAGGTCTATTGTTGCTTTATCATGATTCCGGCCTGAGTCCTTGAGTAACTTTAATATGGTTTCTAGCAAACAAAATTATCCTTCTTTTGCTTTCTGAATTAAGGATTCCAATGTTACTTCATAGTGTGCTTCCAGTGCTTCTTTGTAGCAAGTTGTCTCATTATGGGGGGGCTATATGGTCTCTCGTATCATCCTTTGTGTGGATGGAGATTGATTGGATTTGTGATGGATTATTTCATTGAGAGGATAAATGGTCTCTTCTTCTTTATCTCTCTTAGGGGAGGGGGGTTCTCTTTTTCCTCAAATGGGGTTTTGTCCCTCTCATGCATCATTGAGTGCATTTTGTATTTTGTCTCTCTTTTGGGGAGGAGTTTTGTCCCATTGGGTTTTCTCCTTTCTTCGTTTGTAAGAAGTTGCATTTGCATTTGTACCTGGGTACCTAACATGGCCTCGTATATGGGATCCATCTTTGTGTCATTTGCATAATAATCTACTCTCTAAGTTGCACTTAGGGGAGTGTTGGTGTGAATGGGGTTATTTATTAACTAGTTATTAGTGAGGACCTATTCACATTATTATAAGTTTACTTAAGAGTTAAGTTTTCTAGTTGTCATTTCTATAAGTTAGTTATAATGGGGTCATGTCTCATTATTTACTTTTAGTTATCTAGGCATTTAATAATTCTCTCATGCATTTAATATTTGCATTGAGGTTGTTATGACTTAGTTGTCTCATGTGATAGGATTAATACACTTGTCATGATCTTGTCTAATCCTATCTCTCTCCTTACCTATATAAGCAAGGCTTCATATGTGTATTTCATCAATCCAAAGCTCAGCCGAGTGTTGTGTAAGACCAATATATCATTGCAATCTTGAGTATTGCATATTGGCCACATCTTGCATCTATTGTTGCAATTTCATGTTCTTGGTTTTCCCTCTTGTGGAAGGTTGTTGGTTTTTGTAGATGATCCTAGAGGCTTGAGTCCTTGAGTGACTCAAACATGTTCTATGAGTTATATCTCAACTCTTACAATAACACCTTCAAATACAAATTGAACTCAAATTACAAGGCATCCTTAGATTCTTAAAAATTTGAAAATATCCCAAGACTAACATGTTTCTTTCTTGAGAACTATAGGTTGGTGTTTCTAAGATAATCTTCCTTAATACATGTACTTGAAAGGAAAAATCAACAAAGGGAAAACAACAAACTTGGCCAATGGACTCTCCACCCTACCGTAGGGTTGTTGCACAACCCACCCCCGAGATAGGGTCACAAAACTATCACAAGAACTCACACACACATTTCACAACTTCTAAGCCAACACTTATCACAGAGATCCTTCAACAAATAACAACCACATAAGGTTCACATTACTATGTTTTGCACATTATAGTAGTTACATTCACATCCTATTATTCCTTCACCTAAAACAAATATATGAGTATTTATGTTCAAATTTGGACAAGGTGGGTACTCATACCCAAGAATAAACTCACACATAATTCACAACAAAAGACATAAGGATTCACCATCTATTTTATCATAGATTTCACAAACATATAAAAACATTTCAAATATTTTTTTACACATCAAATCAAATATCTAGCAAAAGGGTTTAGCTCCATCATAAGAATTTATAGAAGACTCTCCAAATCATCTTTTCCATCTTTCCTCCTTTTTTCCTTCTCTTCCTTCCTCCAACTAGCATTTGCCTCAAATAACTAAAAAACTAAATAACTCAAGAACAATTTCATAAGAAAAAGCCCCTTCTCCACTCAATGAGAAAGAAAAAATAGAAGGGGAAAAGAAACTACATTTCCTTAACCACCTAAACTACCCAACTAACTTTGATTTTTTCCACTTTTCAAAAGTGGGTAAGCAGAGTGGGTTCTAAACTCCATTTAAGGTGTTTTATAATAAAATTTAACCCCTAACCTATAGATCCTACACCTAGGTACCTTTTGAAACGATAAAAAAAAAATCTAAACCTTATAAACATACTTAAAAATCACAAAAGAATAAAACACACTCAATAAAATTAAAAGATAAGTAAATAGACTTTCACATTTATGTAAAATTTGCATAACTACAACATAATATTTCAAAATATGAACAAGACCAGGCTAGTACTTTATATGACACAAGATCCTACATTACAGTTGGAAATAATGCAAAAGTAGCTATGCGACCACAAACACCATTGGAAAAATTTACATGTTCACTAAAAAATAGGTATCAATATATCATATAAATAATAATAGCTGAAACACCTATTAAATTAATACTTTGAAAATAATTTTTTTTTGCAAAATTTCTTTTCTAAAATAATCATCTAATAATAAAATCCATTGGTTGCATGCATGTCTTCCCTCTTACACATGTTAGGGTGATAATGGATTGAGGGTGTAGGCTGGTGCTTCGACGTGGGGGGGAGTTGGTGTTTCTAGGGGGTGGGTTTTTTGTTTAATATTTTGGGATTGTTTTCTTTTATCTGCTATTTTTTTGCAAAGCTCTTGGCTATTCCTTTGTATTATTGGTTGCATGGGTGTGGGAATCTTCTCTCTCGTGTATGGTGTTGCATTTATCTTCTGGCTGGTCGGATCTTGTCTCATCTCCTCTTGGAGACAGGCAGTTTTCTTCAAACATGGCTAACCCTAGTGAGGATTTGTCAAGGAATGGTGGTTTTCGTTTGCAAAAGGTGAACGGGTGTTTGGAAAATCACAAGAACATCTGGTGTTGGTGATACAACCTAACTTAGTGGCTAAGGATGTGCAATATTACAACAACCATGTGTTAATTTGCAAGTTTATGGGAATGCGAGTGTCACTTCCATTTCTTGAAACTTGGGTTCACAAGACCTGGAGCACGAAAGGTGATATTGATATAATGTTAGTGGCCAACAATTTCTTCATGGTGGACTTTTCCCATGTTGCTGATAGAGATTGGGATTTTGAAGGCAGGACTTACTTCTGCAATCAGGTGGGCCTCTTCATTAAACCATGGCATGTGGAATTCAACTCTACAGAGGATCTCCCTTTTAGGGTTTTGATTTGGGTGTGTCTCCCTCATTTTCCTCTAGAATGCTAGCAAAGTGATATATTGCAGATGATTGCTCTCTTGCTTGGTAAGCCTATTGGGCCTTCTCAACAAACATTAAAAGGTACTTTGCTTTGCTTGTGTGTGCGTTGAAATTGATTTGAATAATTTGCTACTAGAATCAGTTGAAATGAACATTGGAGCAACTTCTTGGACCCAACAGTTGGATTATGAGGCATTGCCTTTTTTTATGTCGTTTACGCCATGAATATGTCCACCTTCAATGAAAGTGTCCCAAAGTTGTTAATCTTGTTGGTTTGGGTAATGCTCCTTCTCAGTCTGCTTTGAAGATGGACAAATTTTAGGCTCTCATGCAGGGGGTTGTGACAAATAAGGAAGGTTTTGTGCCAGTTAAGCCTTGCAACAGAAGTAGAGGTCAAAAGAGAACCCTCAGAGATAGGTGGGAAGAGGATACATTTAACATGTTTGATGCCTTAGAGGACTTGGTTCTGGGGGAGGGTGTTTCCCCTGACATGCAAGTGGCTGAAGGATCCTTAGTTGAGAAGTACCTTGGGATTCAACCAAATGATATCTCCATTCCAACTTGTTGTGTGGTCTCACAACACACCCCAAGAGTGTAAGGCTTGGGGACCCAAGTGAAAAAATTAACACTTATGGCAAGTGTTGGTTGGCAAAAGGATCACCGTAAGTCAATGTTAAAAGGAAGTTTTTGAAGTAATTCATGATTCAGATGTATCAGGTACCGGGTATCGGAAGGGAAGAATGGTTGGAATGTTAATGCAAGGTTTGGCAAGTTGTTGTGGAAGTAAAGTCTGGGGAAATGTGAAGGTTTTGGTGGAAACTGGGATCCCGAAAAGTTTTGTTCTGATAAAAAGATAAAAGTTGTCGGGTACCAGGTAGCAATGCATGTTGACAGGTTTAATTGTAAAAAAAATTCCTAGGAATTCAAAATGCCTGGTAACTCGCCTAAAGGGATAATTACATGAGGATGTATTAAAAGCATGTTATTTATTATTTTTTTAAATGATGATTTATTAATGATGGTTTTATTTTAATAAGAGTTTTATAAATATTTTTTAAAAAGGATTGATATGTGGAATTTGTATTTGTAGGAGGAATAGATTTTGATGCAATATTTGGGTATGGATGGTCAGGAAAATTTGGATTGCGAGTAGTGTTATAACCAAGTTGGGCAGTATATTCCAAGAATCCATGTGAAGGAGGAGCTTGAGATGTCAGAATACCGGGAATCCTAGTATTACGAATGCGGCAAAAGAGTGTGCCTAGCTCCAGGGTGATTTACTTATGGGTGTTTCACGTCTGAGCCTGAACTTGAGTGTAGGAACCAAAGTGTTGGTGGATTGGGATACCTATATCTGGTTCCACCTGATCATTTTGAATATCTAGAAAAGGAAGTTCCTAGTTTTTGTTTGAAAAATCTACTCGGCTCCAAGTTATTGTCCCAATTATATTTTAAAGATGGAGGTCCCAAAATATTTCAAAGTGCTAAAGAAGGTTGACATTCATTGACTTATTCAAAAATTCTCCTGATAGTTGTCACATTCCACGTGCCTTGTGATTCGTCCCTTGGATTCCCTCTCATGTGTTGATTGAATTTCTTGAGCGTCTTGTTCTTATAAAAGGTTAGGAGATGTTTTATTCTAAGTTAAGTTAAGAATTTGTGGATGTCGGAGAACCAAAATGTTTTCAAGTTTTGTTCTTTTTCCTATTTTCTATTTCATTCTAGATTAAAAACTTGTATGTTTCATTAGAAGTTAATCAATATTAGAGCCAATTTGAAAGCTCTTTCATGATATGAAATCTTAAGTAGTTGATTGTTGTCCTATCGGACAAGATCGTGTGTTGTGTCGTTTAAGGGTGCATACTCACACTATCCGATGGTAAATAATCCCCCTTTCTTTAAAATCTTGCATCATTTTTTGCCTAGCTATGAAGCAATCTGGTGACATTTGGAATGGTTTGCTCTGGTTTGCTTATTTCTTGAGACGTGTGGATAATACCTAGGAGAAATTTTAATTTTTCAATAATTTTTTATGCTTTATATTAGAATAGACGTTTAAATTTTAGAAAATGTTCCAAAAAAGTGATGAATGCATGGAGTTTTATTACAGATATTTTGATTCCATGATAATGTTGAATGCTTAAAGCTAAATCTACTTGGATAAATGCAAGTTATTTGAATTTCATGAAATATTATTACAAATTTGTTGGTTTCATGAAGTTGTTGAATGATCGGACCGAGATTATTTCATATCTTTATGATACCTTTTAAAACCGAGAGGATTGTTTACCCCTCATGTGTAATAACATTATCACAATGAACTCTATGTGAACCTAGTGCAATTAAGACCTGATATAAATGAGCCTTGGGATTAAGCTGAGTTAGCCTAAGATTTAGGTTTTCCCGGTGCAATCTTTCAAGAAAGATAGGCTCCTGCAGTGTGTCTATGAGAATTTTATCTATCTGTTGGTGTGCGACTAACATCTGAGTCAATAGGAGTGGTACTAGGAGGGCCACCTCTAGTTTTATTTGGAGTCAGTATTGTTATCTTGATTTCGGGTTGGAAATTTGCTTGTGAGGTGAAAACCTAAGCAAGCATGTAATGGAAAGTAAAATGGAAGTTGATAATCTCCAGAAAATCCTTAACCAAAGACTTTATCCCTTAAGTTTGTTCACTTTCGGTAGGGTTACTAAGTGTAGAATTAATGATACAACTAATCATAGTGAACTTGGTTGTGATTTTTCTTTAACTAGGGTAAGTTTGGCTAGTTACAATGTGATTTCGTTAACAGAAGTGTCTTTAACTACTAGAAGAAAAAAACTGTTATTGGAAAGAAGTTTGAATTTTTAGAAAATGCCTAACCCTAGTGAAACTATAAATATTGGAAAATTAACCATTAAATCAAATAGATTCACTAATCGTAATTATTGTGAGGAAATTTTGGAAATTTTGTAGGAAAAGGAGTGAAGTCCTCAAGACTTGGAAACAACATGTTTGAAGCGTGAATATGAAAGGAATGAGACATCGATCTTCTCACACATGGAAGGTGACAACGAAGAGAAAGAGTGAGGAAAATGAGTGGGAGACGCATGCTTTTCACCCCTAATTGCGAATCTACAACCCAAAAGGGAAGAATTTCTTGATTTTGCACAGAATATAGAGTATCAAGTTTTTACTTTCTCTCTTTTTGATGATGGTGTGAATTGTGTTAATATTTTGTCTAACGAAATGGATAGTGATGTTGAGGCTAAAGATAGGACCAAGAATTAAAGAAACTTTGGAGAGAATCAAGAAATAAATGTAGCCATTTGTGGAGCAGAGCAAAGTGAAATGGAGAACCATGAATGGGGGATAGAAGATGGTAGAGTACTGAGAAGACAGTGAAGGTGTGTGCAATCGACCTTTAATGAGGTCATTTCCATACATTTTAGCCAGATTATTGGTAAGTACGCATTTGAATTTTTGATTTTCAAACGCAAAAAAGTTAAAATAATTCATTGCTACAGTAGGCTATCTGAGATATATTCAAGCCAATTTAAAGATAAGTCTGCTATAATTAATACAAAAAGCATTATGGAGATAATAGTAGAAATTAGGGTAAATTTCTTAGTTAGGGTTAGTCACTTGATTAGGGTAAATTTTAGTTAGTTAGGTTAATTTGTTTTAGTAGGGTTTGTTTCTTGTTTTCTGGTTTGTTCCCAACATTAATGAATTTTTCTTAAGCTAAAGCATGCATGAGAATTGAATTCTTTAAAACATTGCACTATAAATTGGAAAAGATAAAATCATTCAGAATAAATATATGCTTCATGTACGGAAAAGAAAAAAAATCATTATATTTCGTATGTACATGTAAAATACAAAATTCTCGTTGTAAAAGAGAAAAAAAAGGAAAAAAGGGGTCACGTTAAAGAGTAGTGGATTGGCCAATCAATCAATTTGGTTTGCTTCATCCATGAGGGATGTGTACCCCAGGTAAGCACTATCCCTATGGGCGTCAATGTGAGGGGTGTGTAGATCAATAAGGAAGGGCCGAATGGGAAGTATTTCCCCACTTCAGAAACAATAGAATATCATCAATGAAAGGAATTCCAATGGTCGGGTGAGTGTCATAAAGAACGTGGTCCAAGTTCCCTAGAAATTCAGGTCGTATTATTATGTTTGTAGCAACACACACTTCAGCTACAGAGAGGCTGAGGTCCACAAGCGAGGCTACGAACCGTGAAGCCAAGTTTGAATTCAACTTGTAATTGTAGACACTTGAATTTGACCACTCCCATATGGTCAAATTCGCCCTTGTTTTCCTCTATCCCGCATCCTTTAGCTATATTAATTAAATAATTTATTATTTGGTTAATATTTCATCTTAGCCTAATGTCTCCTAAGGTATTTAATTAATCAATCAAATACCCTACCTTATTCCTCTCTAAATTAAATAAAGGGTTTAATTTATTTCATTTAGTCACTTTATCCAAATGAGTTAAATCAATTTTTAATTCGCCTTTTTCTCTCTTCATGTCAGCATCCTCCATAATTTGCCACTTGCCTCTAATTTCCCCCATTTGCCTACTTAACCCTACATTTGCACAACCTTAATAATTGATTATCCCCTAACCTCACCTAATGTCATTTATGGCATGTACCCTTAGTCAACCTTCATAAATACTTTCTCCTTTTGGAGAAGTCACCCTCTTACCCACTTGAATTTTTAATTCAATTTTATTTCCCCCATGAATTGTGAGGAATTTTTAATTCCTCACAACCCCCCATAAAGAATTTTTAATTCCTTTATCAATCCCCATGAGGATTTGTGAGGAATTTTTAATTTTTCACTTGTCCTCTCATTGTACATGAGGACAAAGACCTCCTTTCTGAGGAGATCTTATCCATTCCCAAGGTACTTCCTAGTAGCTCCACCTCACCTCCATTTCATTCCTTCTTGTCCACCTCATCTAACACATGTCATCATGAGATGGCTTGTGAGTTCTCAACACACCCTAGCCATTGATCTTCCCCATCTTGGATGAATCTTATCCATCCATTCATTTGGAGGCACTTCCCCTAAAAGTGATGGATTTTCCCTCATTTGGCTATCACTCAATCATCTACACTTAGATTATTCATGCACTCATACTACCAAGCTTTGAAAACCTCCATTGTTGCACCCACTTTGAGCTTCCATCTTGCATCAAATCAATTACCCACTTCCATCGTTGCATTCCTCATCCCTTCACCATCATTTAGAGCTAGGTTACATGCCATTTTGCTAACCAAGGAGCACACAAATCAACCAACAAAATGGCCAGCCAACTCAACAATTCAAACAAGGTAAAAAGTATTATTTTCTTGTATTTTTTTTGAATTCATCTAGGCTCATCTTGAGGTGGTGTTAGTGTTTTACTTGTTTTGCATTTCATTTCGTTCTGCAATCTTAGACTAGGAAAAACACCTGCACATAGTAATATGCTTTGGATTTCACTTAAGTTTCCCCAAGAACTAGGCACAAGTATGATTTGGTGGCCGAATTCTAGAGAAAGAAAACCTTTTCGATCCTTTGGGTTGTGATTTGACTAAGGAAGCCATTCTGGCGACGAACACAAGTTAGGAAAATGGGGGTATCCATAGCCTGGGAGCAAGAAAGCACAAGTAGAGCAAAAGAAAGAAAATTGAAGAATGAAAGAAGTGAAGAATTTGGAGAGTGGAATTTATAGAAAGCTGTGAGAAATTTGCGGTACATAGTTGCTTGGATATAAAATCTTGGGAAATGCAAGTTGAGGTGGCAACATAACACTTTTCTCCAAAATTAAAGGTTAAATCAAATAAATTCTCACAAAGTTGGTAGCCATTGCTTCAAAGTTTTCCAGTATGAAGATCACAAGAGCAAATTGGAGATTTTAGACTTTAATGGTAGTCATTTTAGTTTATTTTATCGAGCCATATTAATCATGAAGATGTCCATGTGTGCCTTGCAGAAAGGAAAATTAAGCCAGTGAGGTGGCACACGCCGGCATGTGGAGAGTTTGAAGGAAGAAATATGTGTGTGTTAAGGCATGCAAATTAAATGCAGAGTATGATGATCAGGCTTAAGTGTAATCGTGACAACTTTGATGCATTAATGTTAGTGCAACACAGTCAAAATCAAACTTGCTAGCCAAGTTTATTTTAGTGGTAGGGGTGGTAATCGTAATTTCTAAATTTAGAATTAATTTGGTGATTTGATAACTTGCTGCTAAATTTTAACTTATGTTTATTTTTTGGGTAGATAGTGAATTGTAGTTAGCTGGAATTTGGCATAAGGATGGTAAAATTTAACTAGAAAGTTGCACATATAGGGAATAATTAACTGAGTCTTTTGGGAATGGTGAAACGATGAAGGAATTTGTATTGAATGAAAAATCAAAAAGTAACCTTCGCTACCTATTAGCGGGCTTCATTGCCTACAAGTTGAAGTAAATGAGCTTACAAAGAAATATCAAATGAAAAAATGAATATCAAAGAAATATCAAAAGAGAAAATTCAACTATTTAGGCTATCCAAATATCTCTATCGGGGCTATAGACGCCTGACTGGTAGAAGAGCTATGCTTGGGGGAATTACAGAGATAATCCTGTCAGGGCTATGGACGTTTGACTGGCAACAAGACTCTATCCAAGGTTGGCTTTGGAGGATCACTTAATTATGTAGTTCAATGTCAATGAACTAGTTTTTTCACCAAGTTCTAGAGACTGGAATTAATCAAAGCACACACTGATGCTTTTCAGTTTATAACTTTTATGCCAAAATTCAGGTGACGGTGAGGAGCTATTGCTAGAAAATATGCATAAGTTATAATTTATAGCAGGTGATCTGGTCTAAGGTTTCTTTTAAATTTGGTTTTGTTGGTTGCAAGTTGTTGTGTGGTCTCACAACACATCCCAAGACTGTAAGGCTTGGGGACCCAAGTGAAAAAGTTAACGCTTATGGCAGATGTTGGCAAAAGGATCACGTCAATGTTAAAAGGAAGTCTTTGAAGTAATTTGTGATTCAAATGTACTGGGTATTGGGTACTAGAAGGCTAGAATGGTTGGAATGTTAATGCAAGGTTTGGCAAGTTGTTGCGATTCAGAAGTAAAATCGAAGGAAATGTGAAGGTTTCAGTGGAAACTGGGATCTGAGAAAGTTTTGTTCCGATAAAAAGCTAAAGTTATCGGGTACCGGGTGTCGAGTAGCAATGCATGTTGAAAGGTTTAATTGTAAAAATTTTTCCCATGAATTCAAAATGTCTTATGTACTCCTTCACCAAGAGGCTGCAATTTATCAAATACATGTTGAATTGGTGGAATAGGTACCATTTCGGCAACATTTTTTAGGCTAAAAGGGCAGCTTAAGAGCACTTGGATTCCATTACTCGGAAGATCTGAGACCAGGAGCTTTTAGAGGAGTTGGGTATGCTAGAAGTTGCGGTTGTGAAAGATGTGGAGGAATGGGAGCTCCATGAGGAATTTTTTTGGAAGAAAAATTCCTACATTGATTGGCTCCAGGAAGGTGACAGGAATACCTTGTTCTTTCAAAATTATGTTATGGATAGAAGGCAGTGCAATATCATCTCTTCTCTAAGGTCCCCAGAGGGGGTTCATTTTTCTTCCTTTGCTGATATTTCACAAGAGTCGGTTTGGTTTTTTTTCGCTCTATTCTTTGAGGATTCCCCTTCTACCAGTGAGGATGAAGCCTCAATCTTAGCATGTATTCCTTCTTTAGTGACTAAGGAAATGAATGATACTTTGCTCAAACTAATCTCCTTGACGAAGTTGTTGGATATTGTGTATCAAATGAAGAAAGGAAAAGCTCCAGGTTTGGATGGGTTTCTGGTTGATTTCTTTCAGGAGTTTTGGGAGGTTATCAAGCTTGGCCTGCTTAAGGTTGTCCAAGAGTCTCAGAAGAATAAGCAAATGCCAAGAGCCATGAATGCCACCTTCCTTGCTATGATCCCAAAGCAGGAGGAAGCTAATTTTTTGGATATTTTTAGACCAATTGCCCTATGCAACGTGGTGTACAAAATAATTACTAAGCTGATTGCAGAACGTTTGAAGTCATGGTTAAATAAGCCGATTTCTAAGAAGCAAGGTGGTTTTATTGCTGGCAAGAAAATTTTGGATGGTATTATTATTGTGGCTGAAACTGTTCATTACATGGCCTCATCCAGAGAGAAGGCTATGTTTATTAAGCTGGACATGGTCAAAGCTTATGATCGGGTTAAATGTGCTTTTCTATTCAAGATTATGAGGTTCAACAGTGCCTGGATTGAGTGAGTCATGAGTTGTGTTACTTCCTTCTCCTTCTCTGTGCTTTTCAATGGCGATCCTTCTGAGCTTTTTGGTGTGTTTAGGGGCCTTTAGCAAGGGGACCCCTTATCCCCATACTTATTCATCCTAATGGATGAGGGACTTGGGAGATTTATTAAATCTCATGTGGAGCTTGGTCTTATTCAAGGTTAGCGTTGGGGCAATAATTTACCCCCCTCTCCCCCCAATCCCATCTTCATTTTGTGGATAACATGACGTTGATGAGCATGGCCAAAGTGGATGAAGCGGTCAACTTGAGGAAAGTCCTGGATAGTTATTTGGCTACTTTGGGACAAAGTATTAATGAGAGTAAGTCGTTTATTTATTTCTTTAATACTCCTAAGCTTATTCAGCAAAGAATTGCAAGAATTCTCAGATTTCAGATTGGGTCACTTCCCTTTGTCTATCTTGGTATTCCTCCTGTTGTTCATTCGCTTCTAAGATTATTTTGGCAAGATGTTATTGAGAGGTTTTGCAAAATGGTTAGTCACTGGACTTGCAAGTGGCTCTCTACTATT
>VDFB02323891.1:0-13710 GCA_007258455.2 Sequoia sempervirens
ACAATCGAAATTTAATAAATTAAATTCAATGAACATGCTGAATTTTACCTGAGTGTCAATGCCATATGCATCATGCAAAATGTCAGCTGTCCTCTCCATCCCCGTAGATGCATACGGATCAAGCTGCGTAGTAGCATATGGATCCTGTGTAGCACCCTCTTGAGTGTTGGTAGGGTTATACGAACAAGTCACCCCGCAAGATTGACACACATGGGTTCGAAGGCCACCACCTGAAGACTCCCCTGGATGGCACTGTACAATAGGGCTAGTGTGATGGATGACACTCTGGCTCAAAGTTGTGATCGCCTGTAATGTCTCTATGTCAGCACTCTCCTTCGCAATGGCAGGCATCACAATCTACTCATGAGGTGGCCTAGCGAGAGGTCATCTCCCTTGCCGCGTAGGATCCGGCTATGCACCGGGCCTATCCTGAGCTGACCCCCCACCTCTCCCCTAGAACTCCCTCATATCAAAATAATTTGGGATTTGGTTCAATACAAACTCACTGTATAGTTTCCTAAGAAAATATTGGGGTACTTCAAAATTATTGCACGGTGGGTAATCAAAGACCATATGCCATCTTTCATAAAAATAGTTCTTAATCTGATAAGTAGAATTATTTTTCCACGTGAGTCAGAATTATGATAGCCTTTGCTCGATTCAATGGAGTGTAGGTTCTTAATCTCTTGGTGGTGGCACATTGAATGAAGCCTGTTTGAGGGGTAATAATTTTGATTTGTTTTAGGGTAAGTGAATAGAGAGCACAAATCACCTTTAGTAATTTTTAAATCTTTTACTTGTTTATATGATAATTTGTCTGCATAATATGCCCTAGCTGTCTGCCTCCTATCTTGCCATCCAGATATTTTTTGGGTGATTGCATCTACATTTTTTAACATATCTTTCAATGAATTTGCTAGAAGCATTCTTTCTGTGGTTGAAGCATTTGGATCACTCAACCTACTGATAAGATCCTCAAGTTGTTTTCTATTGTTCTCAATTTTACTCCTCAAATTTTCCTGAGTGCCAGGAGGGAATTGAGAGAATGGTGGGGGAGGTTGATTTTGTTTTTGAGGTTGAATTTTTTGAGGATTTTGCTGTTGAGGATTTACCTCCTCTTCTTGTTGAGGATTTGCAAGATTTCCTATAGATTTAAAAAAAATAATCAAATCTAACCTAAAACAAACAAAATCAATTTCAAACTAACAAATTCAAAACAAATAGTAAACAATACTTACCTCCTACATCTCTTTGTCATCGTGGCACTATATTTGTAGACAAAATCCAACTGTTCTTGATGAAATTTGTAGAAGTCCTTCCTCCTAGAACGCAAGCGCAAAAATGAGGGTTTTTGGCCACAAGAAGAGTTGAGAAACAGTGAAAAAAAATTGATACACATTTCACTTTTTTATTCTTTTAAAAGCACATAACGCGCTCACATTATAACGTGAGTGCATTATGTGTTTCCCCATTTTTTTCCCATTGGCCACAAAAGTGTGACCAACTTCATGCACCCGCCCCTACATGTTATGTTGTAGAATTTCAAGATCGATCAACATGGAAAGGTAACCAACTCCATTTTTTATGTCTTATTCAATTATTTCATCATTTTGGTTTAATTACCTAAATGAGGTTTGATCAAGGCAAACCACCATGCCTTAACAATCAACATTTCTTCTTCTCCTCTTCTGTGTTTGTAGATTTAGGTCTCTTGGAAGCTTGGAAATCATTGAAGATCAATTTTCAAATTCATTTAAGTCATATTTTCATTATTCAAGTAAAAACATCAACACAAAGTCACTTTCAGACCCGAATATGACAATTTCGGAAGTAGACACATGTAGGGCATTAAAGTGCAGATCAGAAGCTCTGGAATTCACTCTTGAATATTCAAAAATTCAAAATTGGAATCATTCTCCATGGTTGGTTAATGAGTCCCATTTCCAGGTCAATTTTGAGTTCTTTGCATTTCTGAGTACCCTTTTGTTAGAAACAGGTTCCGACACAGTTTACCAAAATTGGGATTGATTCACCCAGAATGGTGAATGAGTCCCTCCAGGCCTGAAAAACAACATTATCAGCATTCCAACATCAATTTCCAGTCCTCATCAAAGTTCCAAGTGCACACTTTCAATCTGATTCACTTCTATTGCATTTTCCTATTCATTTGTAGGTGATTTTGTAATACACGATGTGTTTTCAAACATTTTTTTTCCTTTAGTTTCTATTCATTAGTCAATCAATATCATTTGTTTATTGCATTCAAGAATTATATCTAGACATATTTCATCCTTATTCTATCCATATTGTATTAACTTTGAATGCAACAGAAGCATACTTGGCCCATCTTTCTCCTATTTACATTTTTGTGAACCTGCTTTCCAAATACTTCTCTTTTCTTATTTGGATTACATCATAATGGATCTATCTTGCATTAGGTTTTGCATGATTCATTTGCATCTTAGGTGTAGAATTTTGCATTCATAAAAAGTGCATTTAGGTTGTATTTTTGGCATCTAAATTCATTTAAATTTTTTGAAATTCTACATTTTTCATTTAGGTCTACATCATAGCACTCAAAACACATCAAAATCAGTCAAAAAATTCTGAAAAATCTGAAAAAAGTCCATACTAGGACTCATTTTCCACCTTGGGCGAATCAGTCCCTTCTGACCCCTGAAACAAGCCTTTACAGAACTAAAATTAATGTTTTTAGGCTTCTATTTGCTGCCATTTCATACCTATATCAATTAGTTTCATTTCTATAGCATACATTTCACGAGATCTCACTTAAAATAGCTCATTTCATGCATAGTTTCATTTCACATTTACATCTCCACTATTTCATTTTTTAGATTACTGCATATTGTAATCAACAACTTACTTTGTTTTGCATCTGAATATTGCATTGCACTTTATTTACTTCTACATAACATGTTCTTTAAATGTGCCTTTGATTTGATTAAACATGGATTTTATAACCATAACACCCCCTCTTATGACTTTTATTTTGATTACAACTATGGGGAACATAGCGTAGACCACAACATTACATTACCCATTGGTGTGAATGGAGACCGTGTAGACAATCATAACACATATACTTGTTCTTCTCCCAATACCTCTCCTATTACTGATGAAGGTATCTTGGTGAAAGAAGTTACAAGTCTTGTGGGTCTTGATTTTCCCTTTCCGTATTCCCCTTTGGATGATGTTATCAAATAAGAACATCAAATCATAGACACCACTTTTCTTATCCCACATCCATCTCTCAATACCTTTCCTACTTGTACGACGACTTTATTACAAGAGGATACAATCCTGAATGATCATATCAATCACATTTATCAAGAGGATATATGGATTGAAAGTAATAACCTTCTCTCTCTCCTTCCTAATGTACCTAACATTTGTAAAGGCCTCTTTGACCAAAAGAATTTAACCATTCAAGAAAATCATAATTGTCCTTCTCTTGATGCCTCCTCCACTTTTGATGAAGCTACTTTACAAACCTGAAACTTGGATGAATATGTTACAAGCTCTCCTTGTAGGGTAGAAAATATGGAACAAGAGAATGAAGCATTAAAAACACCAAATGATTGCATAAATTCTTCCCCTAATCAAACACATTCAACCATTAATAACTCCCTTGGTTGTGACGAAGTTATTTTGGATGAACCAAACCCTAATTTTCATGAGCATGTGGTTTTTTGTTCTCCTAGGGACTCTCCTTCTAGGGAGAATATTATGACCCAAGACAAAGATAATATCCCCTTCAAAGACAATGAAAAATATCACTTGTTACGGGATGTTAACAATATTCAACCTTACTACACCCTTTACCCACCTTCGGCATCTGCTTCATCCTTCCAATAAACCTCACTACACACTTTACCTACCTTCGCATCTACTTCATCCTTCCAATAAACCTCACTACAGGGTATATGCAGGATCATCATGGAAAAAATAGGCCCTTGAGTGGCAAAATTTTAGAAAAATTAGAGTTAGGAAATTTCACGTAAAAATTTGAATAAGTTATATATATTATTTCAAAAATATGTAAGAATAGAATCTATATAAAATTGAATGTAGTCTCTAAACTACTAGCCTTATTTAAAAAGAAAAAAAATATTTGGTGAAAATTTGAAATTTCAATCATAGTAATTAAATTTCATGGAAAAAATAAGTAGGTGTCATCGACCACCTAACCACAATAAAATGATAATATTTTTTTATAATATTTTAGATATAAGTAGAGGACTCATGTCCTAATGTGATGCATATTTTTGTAATTTTTTCCTTAGTAAAAATTAATTATGATTTTTATTACAAATTTAAAAAAATATAAAAACTTGTATGTCTGACCATCTTAACTTGGTCAAAACTTCATGAAATTCAATTTTTTATTTTTTAATCCTATAGTATAGGAAGCATAGAATGTGATGCATGTTTTGGATTTAAAACACATGATACCATTTGAAAGCTATAGATGTTTTTCAATTAGCCTATCTGTCAAGACTTTAGTCGTAATTCAAATAGAAAATTAATAATAATAAATTATTAAATTCAAAGTAAAGCATAATTTATATTGGTGGAAAGCTGAGAATCTCCTTTAAAAACCCTTTTCGTTTCATCAATTTTGGGTAAAAAAAAGTCGTCAGCCACATACCCATCATATTGCCACTTTTTGGCCCATCATGATCCTACACATACCCTACACCCTCTTCCCACCTCAAACTAATGTATTGCAGCAATCGAGTTATAATACCATTGCTCATACATATAATACCTGAAACAATCTACAATCGCCACAACCAACCCCACCCTCTTTACCTTTACCCAATCCTCCTAGTGCTCCTCGTTACCTCCCAAACACAAAGGAGTATGATCTTATTGAATAATTAAATAATACTCCTACAAAGATTTCTGTTTGGGATTTACTTCAAAACTCACCAAATTACAACAATATTCTTCAAATAGCCTTAAAAAAACTCACAATCCCTCCTGGTACAACTCTGAATGATGTGGCAATTCTCATCCAAAAACTGACTCTTGACATTACTTTTCATCAACATGAGCTTCCTCCTTTGGAGTTGTGTAATCAACATGATGCCTTTATGATAATTGCTCAATTCAATCACACGGGTATCAAACACACTCTCACTGATAATGGTTATTCCCTTAATGTGTGTAGTTTGAGTCTCCTTGATTCATTATATGTTGACAAGTCACAAATAATACCTAATTCTACACCTATTCAAGGATTTGATAATTCAACAAAGTAACCGCTCGGTGTAATCACTTTTCCTATTATGGTTGGGGTGGTTACTTTGTAAACTCCTATTCATGTCATACCTTATTATCTTTTGTAAAATCTTCTTTTAGGTAGACAATGGATTAATGAGATGAAGGCAGTGCCTTCAACCCTTTATTATATAATGAAATATGTCTACAACAATAACATTTATCAAGTTGAAGTAGATCCTGAGCCTGAAAGTTGCTTGCAGCTTGAAAAAGGGGCTATAAATCCTCTCAAAACATTGATTCCCACATCCAACATAGAAATTGAATACAACGATGAGAAATGGCCATCTAAATTATTTGGTGATGATTGGGGATCCTTAGACTTCACACCATTAGTTATGGGTGAATATATAGTCACACAATAGAAAGATGTGACACAAGAACAACCAACCATCATGACAACGCAAAATTTGGATAACCTTTTGAAAGCATCCACCTCAACCACTTTATAAAATGTCACAAACTCCACAATAACCCTTGATGAACACAATAATGAACAACCACCTGATTCCAAAGCAATGAAGAAGCTTTATGGAAAAGGTTATGAACTCATTAAACAAAAAGGATATAGTGGAAAAGGATGTGGTGCTCGTAAACAAGGTATCTGCAACCCTATAGAGCTTAACATGCAACAAACAACTCATGGTCTTGGGTATTATCATGTCATCAAGATCGCCAAACCCTCACTCAACATCAACAACCCCACACAAAACACTTCTAAATCATCCTTAACAACTAATGGTCTTGAACATCATCCTTCATCAAACATGCCACACATAATTGCACCTTTACTTAATGTCAATGTCATCTCACAAAATGTTCATGATTCAACTTCGTTAGATTTTATACCTTCCTATAATAGGAAGAATAAAATCTCGTAATCTAGAGACACTTGTGTAAGTATGACATCTACTACTAAGAAAGATGTATCTTTGAAAAAAATGACATGACCACCTTCCCCCATTGATCAAGAGGGTATCTTGTCAAGACTCCTTCAAGATCACTTGATCACCCTCCCTTGAAGAACTCAAAAGAAATTTTATGACAAGACTTCATTTTGCACCTATCATAGAGTTCATGGAAATTCCACTAATGAATGTAAAGCTTTGAGTCATAAAATCCAACATTTTAAAGATTATGGTATGCTTCCCTATCTGGGGGAACCTCATTTTTATAATTTCCATTTATTTTCACTCTAGCATGCATTTCATTAACAATTTTGGCTCACCTTTGTCCTGCATTAAGTGGGGGAAAAGTGTGACATCCTTATCCCTTGTATGTCACTTGTCGTTGTCTCTTTCAACTACTTGTTAACCTTTCATGAACATATAAGAGCAAGCTTGAGATGTGAATGACATGTCTTAAGATTGGCTCGCATGAGACATACAACCTTTCTTTGATTTTCATTTTCCTTGACATGATGTATCCTAACTTCGAAACATATGACTTGACATAGGGCTTTCCAAGTTGGCTCTGATGTCTTGTTTTCTTTACACATTTTCTTTTCTTCTCTACTTTAAAGTAATTTATCACAGAACGGTGTGTAGCAATTCCTTTAAAGTGGCGGACATCCATTACCATAATTCATTTGAATTCTTGGTTCCTAGTGTAGCCTTGTCATTTTTGTGATGTGTTTATTACTTTGTGAATGGCATTGGGTGTGATGTCTTTCATAAGTGTGATCTATCTTAGCATATTGCATTCCTCTTGGTGGCCTGATTAGATGCACTGCATCCCCTAAGTTGTGAATGTACTATTATTTGACTGGTCCTCTCTTGGAGACATTAGACATAATGTTCCCTAAGTGACTGACCTTGCATAAACTTAACAAGACTCCTTTGAACATCTTTTATATTTTTTCATTTTACATTTTATCATTTTTTCCACCTTGCATGACTGTGGTACCTTTGTCTTTTTTTTATTAGCATTTTTCTTTTGTGGTGTCTTGTTAAAGTTATCAATAGGTATAACCTTAACATGGTTGAGTGGGAAGCCCACCTAGCGGCATGAATTTTCCCCATATAGCCACTTTTGTGTTTGTGAGTGCATACCAACTAGCATATGTATCTTACCTTTTTCAGCCTTCTCACCCTACAGACAACTAGTTCAGTGGCCCCAGAGTGTACATCTTTTCCATCCTATCTTTCTTTTCTTTAGATCTTTCCTTTGCATGATTTTGTATCTTGGGGGCTTGACCTACATGTGGATCTCTCTTGAATGTCTACTTTAGTGTGAGTTTGAAGTAGGTTCATCCTCTCACTAAAGTGGGGGCTAAATGTGTCGTAGAAAAATGAACCATTTGCTTGACATGGGATTAATTCATAATAAAATGAACTTAATGAGTTCTTAATCTAGTGTTGTGAGGCATTTTATGTGTCCACACTAGGTCTTCGACCCTTGCAAATCAAATAACATGTGTTTATTGACGTCTTGTAAAGGTGTTGTAAAGTATTCTAAGATGCTTTCACGCTTTTCTAGACTTAATAAACCTACTCCCCCCTAATTAAACATTATAAAATTTATTTAATAACATATCACATCAATTTAGAAGGCTTGTAAGATAAATTTAATGTTAAACTAGTATTGTAATGTGTCTTTCACATTCACATCGGTTCTTGTGCCTTCCTAGGCTATGTGGACCTCATTTTAATGATGTAAAGTGTATTTAATCATACTTTCACATTGATTTATGTGTCCCAAGCCCTATTTGACATTTACATCATCATCAATAGGCCACTATTAACCCATATTGTGTATCCCAAGGTTCAAATTGATCAAATACCCAACAAAGTTGCAATTTAAACCTTATTTCCTTATCTCTTAGCTTCTTAGCTATTAGAATGGCCCCTGTGGGACCCATTCACCATGCATGGTGAATCAGTCCCATCCAGGTGGGACCCATTCACCATGTGTGGTGAATGAGTCCTATCTAGCCCCATTTTAACCTTTGAGCGAGAAAAATTGAAATTGAAATTTTATTTTCACTACATGTCGACCTGTGATGAGGCATTCTCGAGTACTAAGGAAAAATTATCTATAAATAAGTGTTTTTATCCTCATTTTAGATAAAAAAAAAAACTCATTTTTACATCTCTCATCATTAATTCATCATCTATCTTCTCATTCAAGTCAACCAAACTAGGGTTTCTTCATTAGAAGTCATCAAGTTAGATTTCTAAAGCATTCAAGGGAATATTCTACATGTTATGTTGCATACTTTCAAGATCAATCATCATGGAAAGGTAATATACTCCATTTTTGCATGTCTTAGTCATTTATTTCATCATTTTGGTTTAATTACCTAAATGAGGTTTGATCAAGGTAAACCCCCATGCCTTAACAATCAACATTTCTTCTTCTCCTCTTATCTGTTTGTAGATTTAGGTCTCTTAGAAGCTTGGAAATCATTGAAGATCAATTTGAAAATTCATTCAAGTCATCTCTTCATTATTCAAGTCAAAACATCAACAAAAAGTCACATTCAGACCCGAATACGACGATTTCATAAGCATACACCTATAGGGCATCAAAGAGCAGATCAAAAGCTTTGGAATCCACTCTTGAATATTCAAAAATTAAAAAGTGGACTCATTCACCATGGGTGGAAAATGAGTCCCATTTCCAATTCAATTTTGAGTTCTCTGCATTTCTAAGTACCCTTTTGTTAGAAACGGGTTATGGCACAGTTTACCAAAACTGGGACTAATTCACCCAAAATGACAAATGAGTCCCTCTAGGCCTAAAAAATAGCATAATCAGAATTCTAGCATCAATTTCTAGTCCCCATCAAAGTTTTAGGTGCACATTTTCAATCTGATTCACTTATGTTGCATTTTCCTATTCGTTTGTAGGTGATTTTGTAATACACAATGTGTTTTCAAACAATTTTTTTTCCTTTAGTTTCTATTCATTAGTCAATCAATATCATTCATTTATTGAATTAAAGAATTATATCTAGGCATATTTTATCCTTATTCTATCCATATTGCATTAAGTTTGAATGTAACATAAGCATCTTTGGCCCATCTTTCTCCTTCTAGGTGAAAAACCCTAGGAGAGCTAGAAAGCAAGTGGAAGCCAAAAATCTATGTTTCAATTGTAACAAAAGATATTGAATATTACTATCTTCTATGCTATTTCATGAATGTACCCCCCTCTACTATGCTATTCATGAGATGCCTATCATTTTATGACTGTCATACCTTTACATTTGTTAAGACCCTCCATTATCATGATTGCAAGATCCATAACAGGTATTTTAAAATCTTCACTTTGTTACTCTTATTTTCCATTCAAACTCACCTGTCCTTTGGCTATGTCACTTTCATTATCCTTCAAACTGTCCTTTAGAATAATAGCAATTGCTCCTTTATTTTAGGGACTCTAATCAGCCCCTGCCAGACTAATGGTACAATAGTTGTACATAGACCTTCTTTCTCTTAAATAACTACTTTAATAAAGCTCCCTAATACCATTCATGTCATCATAGGAATTTGCAAAATTTCTACTCTTTGACTAGCTTGAAGATTATCACAGCTCTGTCAATGTACTAATAACTTGATTCTCTATCAATGTGCTTCAAAATGCATGAACCAATCCTCGAATAAAGAATAATAGGTACAACACAAAACTCAACTGAAATATTTTTATATTTCAAGATTATGCTTGGTGATTGGGCATATGTGGTTCCCTCTATCATGCTACAAATGTGACCATGTAATTGTGTCGTAGAAAAAAGTACCCTTCACTTGAAATGGGATTAATTCATGATAAAATGAACTTAATGAGGTATCAATCTAGTGTTGTGAGGCATTTTATGCATCCACACTAGGTCTTGGACCCTTGCAAATTGAATAACATTCTCTTAACGTCTTGTAATGGACTTTCATGCTTTTCTAGACTTAATGAACCTATTTATCCCTAACTCAACATTATAAAATCTGTGTAATAACATTATTACATCAATCTAGAAGGTTTTTTAAATAAACTTAATGATAAACTAGTGTTGTAATGTGTCTTGCACATTCACAATGGTTCTTGTCCCTTTCTAGGCTATGTGGACCTCATTTTAGTGTTGTAAAGTGTATTTAATCACGCTTTCACATTGATTTATGTTTCCCAAGCCTTATTTCACATTTACATCATCACTAATAGGCCCCTATTAACCCATATTGTGCATCCCGAGGAAAAATTTGATCAAATAACCAACATAGTAATCATATAAACCTGATTTTCTTACTTCTCAGCATTCCAGCTAGCAAAAATGACCCCTTGTGGGACTCATTCACCATTATTGGTGAATTAGTCCCATCTAGGTGGGACCCATTCATGATTAGTGGCGAATGAGTCCCATTTGAGCAATTTTTAGGGTATGAGCAAGAAAAATTAAGGTTTTAATTCAATTTTTCTTCATGTCAGCCTTGGGGGTCCAATTTATAGGAAAATAAGGTGAATTTCCTATAAAAACAACCTTCTAAACCCAAATTCATCATAACTTAATTTCATTCATCATTTGTCTTCCATCTCAAGTCAAGCAAGCTAGCGTTTTGTCATTCTAAGTCACCAAGGTAGCACTTTTTAGACATTCAAGGGAAAAATCTTCATGTTTTGTTGTAGACATTCAAGTTCAATCATGATGGCAAGGTAACAACTCTATTGTTTCATTCTTCATTACATTCTTTCATCATTTTGGTTTAATTACCTAAACGGGGTTTGACCAAGGAAAACCCCCATGCCCTACCATTCAAAATTTATTCTTCTCTTCTTGTGTGTTTGCATATTTAGATCTCTTGGAAGCTTGTAAATCATTGAAGATAAAGTTGCAAGGTTCTTCAAGTCTTCTCTTCATTCAATAATTCAAAATATCAACAAAAAGTGACTTTCAGACCCGAATCCAACAATTTCAAAAGTTGACACTTGTAGGAAGTCGAAGTGTAGATTGGAAGCTCCGAAATCCACTCTTGAATATTCAAAAATCAAAAGTGGACTCATTTTCCATGGGTGGCGAATGAGTCCCACTCCAGGGTCAATTTTGTGCTTTCTGCATTTTCTGACACCCTTTTAACAGAAATAGGTTTCGGCTCAATTTACCAGAACTGGGACTGATTCACCGAGAATGGTGAATGAGTCCCTCCAAGCCTAAAAAAGAACATTAGCAGCATTTAAAAAATAATTTCCAGTCTCTTTCAAGCCTTTAGGTGCACACTTTAAGTTTCATTCATTTATGTTTAGCTTTTCATTTGTTTCTAGTTAATTATTGCATTACACAATGTGTCTTCAAACATCACTTGTTTCTTAGGTTTTGCATTGATTTTTGATCAATTTTATAACTTAGTTGCACTCAGATCATTCCATTTAGCTCATACAACATCATACATAGCATAATTTGAATGAACCCTTAGCATTTTTGGGCTCTATCTCTCTCCTTTTAGGTGAAAAACCCTAGAAGAGTAGGAGAAGTCCATAGGAACCAAAGATCTATGATTCAATAATGAAAGTGAGGTAGAAGTAAGGTATTCCTTATGCAAGCTTCTGAGTCCATGATAAACATGTATTTCTGCCCATACCTTCATATTGTGAGATTATTTTCAGTGTGTTGCCATTGCATTGTTCTTGTGTTTTTAACAATCATAAAGGACTGTCATTGGTGTAATACAAAACCCTCCACAGCTTGCTTGCACCAAATCTCAAGAAGACACCTCATTGCCTTCACCAAGAACCTAGTAATAATCTAAGCTCTGTACTGACTTGGTTCAACAATGGAACCTTGCTACAACTCTGTCCTAAGAGTTTCTACTTGTGCTTTCACTTTGGAGGGTTCAACACCTTCTTGTAAATTACTACCTCCTTTCAACACCTAGAAGAGTCTAGATGTGATCTTCAACACCATGCTTTGGCTACCTACAGGGGAGTTAGGGACATTGCTCTGATACATTCCATGACCATTTGAAGCCATCTTGTGAGCTCCCCAAAGACCATTCCTACCGATTTCAAAAGATAACCTTTGGAGGGGGCTATTCCTTGTAGCCTTTACCAGTCAGTATTCTGACTTTTTCTCTAATAACTGTCAAATGACCTGCCAAACAAAATGTGTTTCCAGATACCCTTTTCAAGGTTTTAAATCCTGCATCAAGTCTTACACCCCTTCCTGTTCCATACAATGGACTCCATGTAATACCCCCATGTTTTTGATACTATTTACTACTATTGTTTGCTTTTATTTGTTAGTGTGATACTGGATTGTGTTGGTGATGGATTCATCGTTTTGGTGTGTGTGGCTGTGTAGTTTAATTGATTGCTACAATTGATATTATTATTATGATACTCTATATGTAGAGTTTGGATTATTTTACTATGCAATGTTTTCTCTCGAATGTTTTATATGTCAATGTGATAATTCTATGATCATATGATTAGAATTATGTGTTACTTTATAATGCAAATGTTTAGTAATTAGTATGATGCAGTAGTTTAGTATAATGTTATCTTATGATCTATTTGGATTAGAAATGTTAGTTACTATTGACATTGTAATTGTTAGAGTAGATTAGGTGAGAGGACAGGGTAGCATCACTCGTTCATGAGTGCCCTGCTACACTGCGATTCCTTCTCACGGTAGGATGTTGAGTTATATATATATGTATACATGTGCTGTTTGACGTTTGCTTGGATGCAGGATTGCAGGAATAAGTCTCGATTCCACCTGCTTCGGCAGGACAGGGCGAGCAATAAACTAGCCCAACGGGTAAAAATGTTGAAAAAGGGAGTAGGTTTGGAAGCGTCCCCGTCCCAAGTCGTCGTCTGTTGTGAGTCACGTTATGACTGTGGTTTTCATTTTCGTTGTTTGTGTAATTTGTTTTGTTGAAGTATTCAGTGATTTATGGTTCATGTTTATTTAATTTACCTTGTTTTATAAGATAATGGATTAAGGTTGTTTAGTTGTTTGATTTAATTGTGTGTTAGTTAAATGGTTAAATTTAAATATATTATAAATTAAAAAGTGATTTAATTTATTATAAGAGTAAATAATTATTTTAAATTAATATTGTTGATTATAATTAAATTAAATAAATATTGTTGAAGATAATTGAATAATATCTTTTATTAATATTAAATTAGCATAGATAATATCTTGTTTAAATAAATTTTATTAAATAAAAACTGTAGATAAATTTTGTGCTTTTAAAAGCTGAAAAGGACCAATAGGAAGGAGGCTTTTTGAGAAAAGAAAGCATGGAAGCTTTATTGAGTTTTATTTTGTTTTATTATTGTTTTATGAGAAGATTATGGAGACACAGAACTCCTTCTCTGTTGTTCTGGGATTTGGAGAGAAAAAAAAAATATAAAAGAAAAATAAAAGATAAGAATTTTTGGGTGGTAAACTTGGGAGAAAAATAATTGATTTGA
>VDFB02323892.1:0-20244 GCA_007258455.2 Sequoia sempervirens
TTATGTGAGGGTGCAAGCTCGATCAAGCTTTGTGTAGCTTCTACGAAGGTGGGTGGAGGTTATTTTGTGTTTTTTGCATGGGTAGATGGTTGCAAAAGCAAAAGAAAAGTGTAGCCTATGATAATATTTTTCCCATTTTTGTGCAGGAAAGCTAGCAGAATGAGGTGTGTTTGAAGCAAGTGGGAAGAGGTGCATGTAAAAAAAACCCTTGGCGATATTGTTTGATTTGTGGTTCACGGTCAATGCCAGGCTATATTGTTTGATTTGTGAAAAGGTACTATTGATTGTTTGAAATTTTGATAAGTTGTTGTTAAGAAATTATGATATAGTTTCTAAAATGAAATATTGTCTCATTTATGGTTCATGTTTTGTGTGTATGGTTTTGCATGGATTTGATACTGTGATTTTTTGTGGGTTTCTGTTTTCTAGCTATGTTTGCAAGCTTGGAGAAACAAGGCAGCCTGGAGAAATCTAGCGGGAAGAGGTTTGTTTGAAGCAAGCAGGAAGAGGTGCATATCGAAAAAAACTTTGTCATATTTTTTCATTTGTGGTTCACCATTTTTGGCAAGCAATATTGTTTTATCTATGATAAGGTATTGTTGATTGCTTCTAATTTTGAAAAAGTGTTGTTGAGAAAAGACTATATTGTTTGTGAAAATGACTATTGTTTGGTTTAAGGTTTGCGTTTTGTGTCTATGGTTTTGCATGGGTTCCTAACTGTGATATTTTGTGTTTTGTGGGTTTCTCCATCTGGTTCGGTGTTCAAACCAATATTGTTTGATTTATGGCTTTCGTTTTGTGGTTATGGTTGCAATGGAATAAAATAGTTAATCCTATACACTTTGTGTTAGCTTCCATTGGCCATTGTTGATTATAGTTCTCTTGCGTAAGCTATATTGTTTCATTTTCAAGAAGGTGATGTTGAAAAGGTTGTATTGTTTCAATTTTCGATGAGGTTTTGTTGAGAAAAGAATGTTTATTTGTATGGGTTTGTTACAGTCAGTTTTCGTTGGGTTTCTCTTTAATGTTTGTGTTTTGTGGGTATGTTTGCAATGGAATAAAATTGTTGATGTTATGCAGTTTTTGTCGATTGTTATTGTATAGCTTGGGCTATATTGTCTCATTTTTTATAAGGTTATGTTCAAAAGGCTATATTGTTTCAATTTTCGATAGGGTGGTGTTGAGGAAAGACTATATTGCTTGTTAAAATAAATATTGTTTTGTTTGTGGTTGTGTTATGTGGCTATCATTTTGCATGGGTTTTGTGGCTACGGTTTTGTGGGTTTCTATGTTTGGGTCACTATTGAAACCAATGTTGGTTGATTTGTGGCTTTCGTTTTGTGGTTATGGGTGGAACAAAATGAAATAGTTAATGTTGTACACTTCGTGTTTGGTTACATTAGGTGTTGTTGATTATTGTTCTCTATCTTAGGCTATATTGTATCATATTTTATAAGGTGTTGTTGAAAAGGCTATATTGTTTCAAGTTTTTATAAGGTTATGTTCAGAAAGGAGTATATTTTTTGATGGGTTTTTCATTGTTAATTTTCAAGAGGGTGTTGTTTTCAATTGAATAAAATTGTTGATGTTATGTAGTTTTTTTCGATTGTTATTGTATAGGTCAAGCTATATTGTCTCATTTTTTATAAGGTTTTGTTCAAAAGGCTATATTGTTTCAAATTTTGATAGGGTACTGTTGAGGAAAGAATATATTTCTTGTTAAAAGAAATATTGTTTCGTTTGTGGTTGCGTTATGTGGCTATCGTTTTGCATGGGTTCTGTGGCTATGTTTTTGTGGGTTTCTATGTGTGGGTCATTGTTGAAACCAATGTTGGTTGATTTGTGGCTTCCGCTTTGTGGTTATGGGTGGAACAAAATGAAATAGTTAATGTTGTACACTTCATGTTTGGTTACATTAGGTATTGTTGATTATTGTTCTCTATCTTAGGCTATATTGTATCATTTTCGATAAAGTGTTGTTGAAAAGGCTGTATTGTATCATTTTCGATAAAGTGTTGTGAATCTTTATGGGTTTCTCTTTATGGATTCCATTTTCTAGCTATGTTTGGAACAAAATAAAATTGTTAACCTTATGCATTTTTTGTTGGTTGTTGTTATGTATCCTGGGGTATATTGTTTCATTCTTGACAAAGTGCTATTGAGAAGTGTTTGAATTCTCATTAAGGTGCTCTTGGGAAAAGACTATGCTAGCTTGGGTTATATTTTTGCATTGGTTTGTTACTATCCATTTTTTTGTGCTTTGTGCAATCAACAATGGGTTGATGTTATATACTTTATGTTTGTTTCCATTATGCATTGTTAATTATTGTTCTCTGGCTTAGGCTATGTTTTATTTTCGATAGGGTCCTGTTGAAGAGGCTATATTATTTCAATTTTTGATAGTGTGCTGTTGAAAAGGCTAGATTCTCTCAATTTTTGATAAGGTTCCATTCAAGAAAAAGTATATTTTAATATTAATATATATGTATATATAAAAATGAATATATATGTATATATATACATATATTTATGTATATGTAAATTTCCTATTGGTTTCTCTTTATGGCTTGCATTTTGTGGCTATGTTGGCAAAAAAATAAAATTGTGGGCGTTATGCAATTTTTGTCGATTATTGTTGTCTAGCTCGGGCTATATTGTCTCACTTTCGATAAGGTTCTATTCAAAAGGCTATATTGTTTCATTTTTTCGATAAGGTGCTATTGAGAAAAGACTATATTGTTTGTTGAAAGAAATATTGTTTCATTTATGGTTGTGTTATGTGGCTATTGTTTTGCATGGGTTATGTGGCTACAGTTTTGTGGGTTTGTCCAACTGGGCTGAGCTGTTAAAATCAATGTTGCTTGATTTATGGCTTCCGTTTTGTAGTTATGGTTGCAACAAAATAGAATAATTAATGTTGTACAGTTTATGTTTTGTTACATTGGGTATTGTTGATTATTGTTCTTTGTCTTAGGCTATATTGTTTCATTTCCGATAAGATGTTGTTGAAAAGGCTATATTGTTCCCATTTTTTATAAGGTTGTGCTTAGAAAGGAGTATATTTTTTTGATGGGTTTTTCACTATTAATTTTCGAGCAGGTACTGTTGAGAAGGCTATATTGTTTCAATTTTTAGATAGGGTTTTGTCAAGAAATGAGTATATTTTAACTTCAGTTTGTTTCCGTGAATCTTTGTGGGTTTCTATTTGTGGCTTCCGTTTTGTGGCTATGTTTGGAATGGAATAAAAATATTGATGTTATGCAGTTTTTGTTGGTTGTTGTTGTGTATCTTGGGCTATATTTTTTCATCCTTAAAAAGGGTACTGTTGAGAAGTCTATCAATTATCATTAAGGCATTGTACTTTTTGTCGATTGTTGTTGGCTAGCTTGGGTTGTTTTTTTGCATTGGTTTGTTATTGTGCAATTTTTTGTGCTTTGCAACAATCAATAATACACTTTGGAAAATTAAATAGACTATTTTAGAGATACTCAATGAATGTTATTCTCAATATGCATCTCTTCCCTCACCTCTCCCCGCTCCCTTCGGCTATGCCTCTTCTTGTTTTCTTTCTCCGCGCTTTGTACTTTCTCCACCACCTACAAAAAAAATAGGCACAAAATTATCTCACCTAAGACTTTTGTACTTCTTTTGCAACCATCAATCCATGCAAAAACACACAAAATAACCTACAACCACCTTCACAGAGATTCCACAGCCAATGATTGCACTTGTGCCTTCATAGAAGCTTTCCCTCTCTACTCATAGCTATTATATATATGTAAATATATATATGTATATATATGTATATCTATAGATATGTGTGTGTGTGTGTGTGTATGTATATATATATGTATATGTATATATATATTTATGGCTTTCATTTTGTGGTGATGGTTGGTATGGAATAAAATTGTTAATGTTGTACACTTTATGTTTGGTTACATTGGGTATTGTTGATTATTGTTCTCTGTCTTATGCTATATTGTTTCACTTTGGAAAAAGTGTTGTTGAAAAGGCTATATTGTTTCAATTTACGATACACTTCTATTCAGGAAGGACTCTATTTTGGATGGTTTTGTTACTGTTAATTTCTGAGGAGGTGTTGTTGGGAACGCTATATTGTTTCATTTTTTCATAAGGTTTTGTTGAGAAATGAATATATTTTTTCTTTGGTTTGTTACTGTGAATCTTTGTGGGTTTCTCTTTATGGCTTGCATTTTGTGGCTATATTTGGAATGCCATAAAATTGTTAATGTTATGCAATTTTTTGTTGGTTTTCATTGTCTATCTTTGGCAATATTGTTTCATCATCCAAAAAGGTGTTGTTGAGAAGTGTTTTAATTCTAGTTAAGGCGATGTAGTTTTTGTGATTGTTGTTGCCTAACTTGGCTTGTAATTTTGCATTGGTTTGTTACTATGGAATTTTTGTGCTTTGTGCAATCAACAATGCGTATATATGTACATATAAATCTAGATATACAGTAGCACCTTACTAAAAAAAAAACATACCCTATCAAAGATTGAATTAATATAGCATCTTCAGCAACACCTTTCTGAATATAGAACGATATAGCCTAAGCTAGATTTCATTTTTTGATATAGTGCTATTGAGAAGGCTAGATTCTTTCAAATTTTAATAAGGTTCTATCTAAGAAAGAGTATATTTTTTGTATGGGTTTGTTACTGTAATTTTTTGTGGGCTTCTTTTAATGGCTTCCATTTTCTGCTTACGTCTGCAACATAATAAAATTTTAAAGATGATGCAGATTTTGTTGATTATTGTTGGGTGGCTTGGGTTATATTTCTGCATTCGTTTGTTACTCTACATTTTTCCTAGCATTGTGCAATGAACAATGTGTGTATATGTGCTTCTAACTTCAAATATATATGTATATATATGTATATATATATATGTATATTTTTATATATATGTATATATATATGTATATTTATATGTATATCTATATAGATATGTATATATATGTAAATATATATGTATATATGTATATATATGTATGTATATGTATATGTATATGTATATATAATGTCCATAACATTGACTATTTTATTGCATTGCAACCATTGATGGTAAATGGAAGCCAAAAATGAAACAATATAGCCTAAGGTGGACATCAACAGGAAACAATGCCTTATGCAAAACAATATGAACTACATAACATTAACTATTTTATTCCATTGCAGCCATTGCCATACAACGTTGAAAATCATGGTTACAGACCTATGCAAAACCTTTGCCACAAAAGGCTGGTCCATATACAACTTATGTGTATACATATATATGTATATATATATTTGTATGTATATATATATATGTACATACATATATGTATATATATCTATATATGTATGTATATATATGTATATACGTATATACATATATATGTATATATATATATGTATATATATGTATGTATGTATATGTATATATATGTATATATGTATGTGTATGTATATGTATATATAATGTCCATATCATTGGCTATTTTGTTGTGTTGCAACCATTGATGATAAATGAAAGCCACAAATGAACAATATATCCTAAGGTGGACATCAACAGGAAACAATGCCTTATGCAAAACAGTATGAACTACATAACATTAACAATTTTATTCCATTGCAGCCATTGCCACATAATGTTGTAAATCATAGTTACAGGGCAATGCAAAACCTTTGTCGTAAAGGGTGGACCATATACAACTTATGTGTATATATATTTGTATGTATCTATGTATATATATATATGTATGTGTACATGTATCCATATATGTACATATGTATATGTGTGTGTGTGTGTGTGTGTGTGTGTGTGTGTGTACATTGCAGCCATCTTGGTCAAAATTTTTGACAACCTCCTCATTTTACAAACTTCCTATGGTCGGGGAAAAGTTGGCGGATGGGTTTCAACTTTGGTCAGAATTTTCATCATTGTCTTGATTTTTACCATTCTGATGGTCATGGAGAAGGTGGTAGAGGCAGTTGTTGGTTTCCTTGGGAGTAGGGTGGCATATTTCCTATCGTGTGGATAGAGAAGGCTACCAAAATTAAACGTTGGTTTGCATCAACATCAATTGTCGTATGCTTTGTGTGTATTGGTGATGGTTGTAATAACACTTGTTGTTTAATGCCTCAAGAAACAAAATGAATGTTTGGGAAATTTTCAATAAGGCATTGTTTGGTGTCATTCTATTGCTATACCTACTATCAAAGTTGTGAGCTAGGAGGGTAAGCTTTTGTGAGGGTGCAAGCTCGATCGAGCTTTGTGCAGCTCTTGCGAAGGTGGGTGGAGGTTATTTTGTGTTTTTTTCATGAGGCAGTGGTCACAAAAGAAAAAGAAAAATGTCGCATGTGATAATATTTTTCCCATCTTTGTGCAACAAAGCTAGCGGGAAGAGGTGTGTTTGAAGCAAGTGGGAAGAGGTGCATTTCAAAAAAATGCTTAGCGATATTGTTTGCTTTGTGGCTCGTGGATTGCTTTTTGATTCTAGCGGTGATTGTCGATTGTTGTTTCCTTCCCTGATTTGCATCGTTTCATTTTTGATAGGTTGTTGTTGAGAAGGCTATATTGTTTCATGTTGCAATAAGGTGGTGTTGAGAAAAGATCTTTTTTGCATGGATTTTAAAATTTGAAACCAACATTATTTGATTTATGATTTCAGTTTAGTAATTATGGTTGCAATGCAATGAAAAAGTCATTGTTATATAGTCTATGTTAAATATTGTTCCCTATATTGTTAGCTGATAGGTTGTTTGTGTGTACTTTGGTCAGAATTCTTATGAGCCTTCCCAGTTTTTTGAGCTTTCTGGCGGATGTGGAAAAGGTAGTGGATGGTTTTTAGTTTAAAAGAACTTTGGCCAGAATTTCCATCATCCTCCCGGTTTATACCCTTACGGTGGTTGTGGGAAGGGTGGTGGAGGCATTTGTTGGTTGCCTTGGGGATAGGGCGGCATATTTCCCATCGTGTGGATAGAGAAGGCCACCAAAATTAAACGTTGGCTCGCACCAACATTGATTGTTCTATGATTTCTATGTCCTAGCGATGGTTGTGATAACACCTACCATTTATTTATTTGTGGCTTCCATTTAGTGGTTATGGTTGCAACGTGGCCAGATAGTTAATCATGTGTAGCTTATGTTGTTTTCCATAAGGCATTGTCACGGTCCCTTGTCTAGCATTGGCTAGGTTGTTTCATTTTTGTTTGCACAACTTTGGAAAAAGTATTTGAATTATCTCTTTAATAGCTTCAAAAAGGTGTTGAGCACATGTATGTGGCAGCCAGTGTTCTTTAGTATGTTATTATTATAAGAATTCCTTTTCAAGAATTAAAGAAATAAGAAATTTGTTTTGAAATAAATAACTATCATCTCAAAACAATAAATTTGAATGTTTTATTTCCCTTTTTAAATTTGTTTCAAAATTATAAAGAGAGAAAACATCCAAACTGAATTTTCCCTCAATTGCTTGAACGAAAAGGCTATGTTGTCAAATACTTTGTTGCCTATAATATATTTCCTAGTCTGAAGCAAGGCATTATTATAGGCAGCAAAAGGTTTGAATTTGTAGCCTTGTCAGCCAGTCAATTAAAGGAAAATGTTGTGTGGATGTTTTCTTTCTTGAACGCCAGATGGTATTGACATTAGTTGTTGTATGGTTTGCATGTGTTGGTGATGGTTGTGATAATAGTTGTCGTTTATTCAATTGTGCCTTCCATTTTGTGGTTATGGTTGCAGCATAACCGTATGAATGCTTTATTTTTCTTTCTAGATTTTTTTTTTTAATATATAAGTCTTATTGAAATGAATTCAATCCATAGTTCATATGATCATTAATTGGCATCACATGCTATTGAGAGTCAAAGATTTAGTCATGTAATTCCACAATAAAGACCTTAAGGTTCAATGAAGATGATTTTGGTAGTTTTACTTATAATAATATGTTCAAAATTCAATTATTGGAAAATTGAATGATTGAAAGGTGCATATGTGTTTCTCTTGTTGGTTGATATATTGCATTCCTCTTTTGTTGAATTTTCATTTAATACTTGGGTATGTGTTGGATCATGATGGGCCAAAAAGTGGCAGTATGTAAGTGATATGATGACCCATGTGGCTGATGACTTTTTTTTACCCAAAATTGATGAAACGAAAAGGGGTTTTAAAGGAGATTCTAAGCTTTCCACCAATATAAATTATGCCTTACTTTGAATTTAAAAAATAATTATTATTCATTTTCTATTTGAATTATGACTAAAGTCCTGATTGATAGGGCTGATTGAAACATCTGAGAAGAGTTGATATATCAGATTCATCAGCTGAAGCCGATGTTTCGAGGAACAATGTTCATCTTCATATTTACTGGTCCACTTTGAGTGACTATTAGATCGCAGGTGATGCTCACGAGCACGGATGGGCCCACGCCGACTGCGGAGCATCAGATGCAAATGAGTGCTGCGGACCATTCGGGATATCATGAGAGATGGGTTCTTGTTGAACCACTACTCATGAAACATGGGTCAATGAGTTTGACTCGAAACTACACGGTTGAATCCTGATAGCAATATCATAATTTGACATGCTATGGAAAAATACCTCCTACTTATCACATCTATAGCTTTCAAACGGTATCACATTTTTTGAATCTGAAACATGTGTCACATTCTATGTTTTACATACTATAGGATTAAAAAAAATGAATTTCATGAAGTTTTGACCAAGTTAAGGTGGTCAGACATACTATTTTTTATATTTTAAAAAAGTTGTAATAAAAAATTCATAATTAATTATTTACTTGGAAAAAAATTACAAAAAAATATGCATCACATTGGGACATGAATCTTCTACTTATATCTACAATCTTATCAAAAAATATTATCATTTTATTGTGGTTAGGGTGGTCGGACAAACATCTACTTCTTATTTTTTCCCTGAAATTTAAGTACTACTACATTAAAATTTAAAATTTTCACCAAATAGATTTTTATTTATTTTAAATAAACCTAGTAATTTAGAAACTAGATTCAATTTGCTATAGATTCTATTGTTACATATTTTTGAAATAATATCGATAACTTATTCAAATTTTTACGTCAAGTTGCCTAACTCTGATTTTTCTAATTTTTTTGCCACTTAAGGGCCTATTTTTTCCATGATGATCCTACACATACCCACTTGTTGAAGCAGTAAAACACTTTGTGTTATTTTCCATAGGGCATTGTTGTTCTTTTTTTGGCTTGAATAAATTGTTTCGTTTATCATTTCAATTATTCTTATTGAAATGAATTCCATTCATGGTTTATATCATTCTTAATTAGCATAGCAAGGTGTTTAGAGTCAAAGATTTAGTTGTGCAATCTCAAAATAAAGACATTATAGTTCAATGAAGATGATCTAGCCAGTTTTGCTTATAATAATATGTCTAGTATTCGATTATTGGAAATTAGGATGGCTCAAAGGTGAAACATTTAATACTTGTTGAAGTAATAAAACACTATATACTATTTTGCATAGGGCATTGTTGATTGTTGTTATATGGCCTTGAAGAAATTATTTGACTTATGGTTTTTGTGTAGTGCCAATGGTTGCAAAGTAAAAAATCAATTCATGTTTTCCTTGATAAGGCATTCTTAGCTATTTTCTTGTGTGTTTAGAGATGCTTCTTATGTGTCTAGGCCTTAATAAGGATTTGTTAGATTAGCAGTCTATATATAAAGTGTGAGATGAAACATGGGTATTTCTTTTTATTATACTTGATGTAGGCACTAATCTGCGTATAAATGTTGTTTGCATCTAATTTTGCATAGCCACATAAAAATACAATCCACCATCATGCATTGGATGCATATCTAGGAATTTGTTGTTTCGAAATAAAGAAACATCTTATATGTGTGTGTGTGTGTGTGTGTATGTCTGTGTGTGTGTGTGTGTGTGTGTGTGTGTGTGTGTGTATATGTATATATATATACATACATATATATATATATATGCATATATATGTATATATGTATTTATATGTATATATATGTATATATGTATACATATGTATGTATATATATGTATATATCTTGGTCGTTGTTTAAACCAATATTGTTTGATTTATGGCTTTTTTTGTGTGGTTATGGTTGCATTGGAATGAAATAGTTGATGTTATATAGTTGATATTTGATTGCATTATGCACTGTTGATTATTGATCTCTAGGTTAGGCTATATTGTTCTATTTTCGATAAGGTGGTGTTGAAGAGGTTGTATTGTTTCAATTTTTGATAGGGTGCTGGTGAATACATTTATTTAAGTATATCTATATATATACATACATATATATATACATACATATATATATACATATATATATATATACATATATATATATACATACATATATATATATACATACATATATATATATAAATATATAGATATAAAAACATATATCTACATATATATCTCAACTTAGGTGCACATATATACATATTGTTGATTGCACAAAGCACAAAAAAAATGTGTGACAAACCAATGGATAAAAATAACCCAAGCTAGCGAGAAAAAGACCACAAAAGAAAACTAGATTATGTTAAGAAATTTATTCCATTGCAAACATAGCCAAAAAATGGAGGCCATAGAAAGAATCCCACAAAAAAAATCACATTGACAAACCCATGCAAACTGCTAGATTTTCTGCAAAAAAGGATTGGCAAAAGGTTATCAATAGTGACACTTTCCTTTTGCTTTTGCAAACATCATCCCCTTTAGAAACACAAAATAGCCTCTAACCACCTATAAAAAAGTTTCTATTATACAAATATATCCATAGGTGGTCTTCAAAGAGTAAAATACTATGTGTGTCTAATGCCATCAACACATAGACCTACAGATAAGAAATATAAAGTTAGATAGAACAAAATTTGGCTTTCTCTCGACCCTATCATATTGGGTCATTGAGCATGATGGGCTCCCACCAAACCCTTGAGCAAGAACATACATTGTTCACCACTCTGATCAATGGTCAAATTAATCTTTCTTATGACACTTACTATACATTCTATCATTCTAACAACTCCTTTTTTGAGGATCAAGAAATAATAACTAAGAAGATGTATTTAATGCATGCTTTCCCTCCTTGTTGACAGCTATCTTGAACAACAAGCTAAACCCAGAGAATGACACCCAACAATGCCTTGTCAAAAATTGAAACAATATAGCCTTTTTCCCAACAACACCCTTTCAGAAACAAACTAATATAGCCATAGGGAAATGCCCTTTCAAAAATTGCACAGGAATTTGCTATGTTCTTAACTAATTGAAAAGGAAACTATTGCTTATAGCCATTGCCACTACACAAACCATACAAGAATTAATGTTGATGCCATTTCATTGGCCTTCTCTATTGATGCAACAAATGCTTTTAATTTAAAAAAACAAAAAACAATCCCCCACCTTCCTTTCTCGGCCATGCTAAATGGAGGCCAAAAATGATATAATATAGCCTAATGTAGACAACAACAGTGAACAGTGCATTGTGCAAAACAATATCAACTACATAACATTCACTATTTTATTGCATTGCAACCATTGCAACAAAACGAAAGACATAAATGAAAAAATATTGGTATCAACCGTTAGCCATATGGTGAATCCCACACAACATTGGAAAACACAGTAACAAACCCATGCAAAACCAGCGCTACAAAAGCTGAACCATGAATCAAACAATATTGGTTTGAATAAACTATAGAGTCTTTTCCCAATAAAACCTTACCAAAAAGGAAACAATATACCCTAATGGAGAAAATGACAATCAACACTATCTTGTAGAAAACAATGCAACCTATATAACAAATTAACTATTTCATTGCATTGCAACCATGGCCACAAAAATATTACTTCCAATAGTGATCCAGATGGAACACCCACAAAACCCAAAAAACTTGCAGTAACAGACTGATTCAAAGCCTTCACTACAAAACACGAACCATAAATGAATCAATATTGGTTTCAACAACAACCCAAATGGAAAAAATCACAAAAAAAAACACAAGATTATCTATTTTTCAACCATTGGTGCAAAACAGAAGCCATAAATGAAACAATTTAGTTTGTAAATATATATATGCTTGTGGCAGGCTATATTGTTTGATTTCCCAACAATGCCTTATCAAAAATTGTGTAGATATTCATTGTGTTTTCCAAGATCTTTAAGGGAAAGTGTTCCTTGCAACCATTGACGCTACATGAAAACCATACAACAACTAATGGCCATGCCATTTTGTTGGCCTTCTCTATTGGCACGCCAAATGCTTTTTATTTCAAGATCAAAGAACAATGCACCCCTGGTTTTGGATGGGTTTGTTGCTGTGAATTTTTGTGTTGTTCAAGTTTTCACATGTGATGTAGTGCTTCATTATACTTTTCTTGTGTGCACATATGTATGTATATAAAATTAGATGTAGAAAATATTCATATATACTCAGGTTTATAGTAAGCATAAGAAGAATCAATTTTCCTATGTGCAATGTGTTGAAAAGCTCTTAGAAGTTACTCAAGGAAGAATTTCTACAAAGATGGTGGCATCAATGTTTGATATAGTAGTGGAAATATGGTTTACAATTCCAAAAATGTTTTAGTTAGTGTCACTATTGTTTTTAGCTGCTATGACATACATCTAAATCTACACATACCATTGTTCATTAGTGGTACCCTTGCATCCGTTCACACCACATGTCAAGAAATAATGCTCTATGGAAATTGACACAAACTGTATATCATTACATTGCCATATCTACTTTTTGTGTTTACATATATATGCGCAATTTATTGCTACAAATGTAGTGAGGGAATGCAATTATTGCATGATTCTAAAAAAAACATAATAGGTTAAAGCCATCTTAATAGAAATTCCACAATAGATAATTGGAGTTCTATTTTCACAGTCGTTTTTCCTCCTCACTCACACCTCTAGTAGAAGGTGAAGCCACACAACCAAACCCAACAATTCCTTGTTGAAAATTGCAAAGAAATTTGCTATGTTTTCTAAGGATTTTAATGGTAGATGTTACTTATAGCCATTCCCACTAGATGGAAACCATACGACAATGAGAATCTATAGTTCATAGTAACAATGTAACACAGAAACAAAGAATGTTGTCTCCAATACACTTTAGCTATATGGAGACTATAAGTGAAACAATGTTCCCTAAGCTAGACAACAAGGATCAACAATGGCCTATTAGAGATAACATAGATTGTTTTCCAAACTATACTGATTTCAACAGTTGCCCAGATGAGAAAACATATAGGACACATCAATTCACTCTAACAATTTAATGCAAGAAAACAAATAGTATTGCCTTGCAACCATCACGGTTATATCAAATTGATAAATGGAACAAGGGTATGTGTAGGATCATGATGGGCCAAAAGTGTATCCTAGATGGGTGTTATGTGAATTGTAGGCGACTTTTTAACCCAAAATTGATGGGAAACCGAAAGGTTTTAGGATATTCATGTTTCCTGATATAAATTATGCTTTGCTTTAGTTTAATAAATAATTATTATTCATTTCTATTTGAATTTACAACTAAAAGTCTTTGATTGATGATTCAATTTAGAAGAAAAAATCTGCCAAGCTTTCAAATGGTATCATTTTTTGAATATGAAATATACATCATTCTATGCTGCATACATAAGATTATAAAGAAAAAAATTAATTTCATGGAAGTTTTGACCAAGTTAAGGTGGTCAGACATACGAGTTTTAATATTTTTAAAAAAATTGTAATAAAAAAATTATAATTAATTATTTACTTAGAAAAAAATTACAAAAAAATATGCATCATGTCGGGGCATGAGTTCTCTACTTATATCTAAAATATTATAAAAAATATCATTTATTGTGGTTAGGGTGGTTAAAATGGACACCTCCGTCTTATTTTTTCCTTGATTGAATACTCATTTAAAATTTCAATTTTCACCAAATAGTTTTCATCGATATTACTTTAGAAACTACATTCATTTTATTCTGATTCTATTCTCCTTACATATTGCCAAACAACATAGATAACTTATTTCTAGGATTACATGACAGGACAACTCTGGACAGACATGGACCTCTTTTGCGATGATCATGCACATACCCACAATATACCCTAACCTAGAGAGATACAATAAATAATTATCTATGGAAAATAACTTGAATTATCCTCACAATACTCTAGAAACGGTTTTCCCAATATGCACCTCCACCCGGACCTCTACCCGCTTGCTTCAAATGCAGTTGTCCCTACTTTCCAAAACCAGTACAATAGCCTAGGTAATGGCACTATCAATAGGAGTAATGGACAATGTTTAATCCCTATGGAGAGATATGTATGTATGTCATAGAAGATGCAAACAACATTGATTCCATAGGACATTGATGATTGTTGTTGTTTAGATTAGGCTCTACAATTTCTTTCTTGATAGGATGTTGTTGAATACGCTATACTATTCAATTTTTTAGAAGGTGCTCTAGCAATAAGCAAAAAAAATTAGATTTCGCCACCAAAGAGAAAAATGTGAAGGGAAGATAAATAGCTCAAATATTCATAACTTCTACACAAACCTCAAAGATACATATAGAAACTGCATAAACAGACATAGACACTCAAACCTTAAATAGAACAATATTAGTTTTGATAGCAACCTAGTAAATTCTATTTCTCAATAGCATCTTATTGGAAACAAAATAATATAGTTGCATCTATAGACCAATAGCCAACAATGCCTTATGGACATGTTCATCATAAATTCTATACCATATGCTATTGGATTGGGAATCAGATATGGAAGGATATTGCGAGAGCTGAAGACATAAAACAATTTATGCTATTCTCCTAACTTCCAAGAGCTTTTTAGCACATTGAATGTGGGAAGCAATCTTTCTTATTATGCCTAATATGAAGCCCATTATTGTAAAAATTCCCCTTAAGGACAAAAGAAATAAGAACTATCCTAGCAAAGCAATAAACAAGGGAACAAGTTTATATGAATGTTGTCTACGTCTTAATTTGCACACATACATATGTGCACAGAGCAAAAGAACAATCAAATGCTGCAAAAGAAACCCATACTTTATTTTTTGTCTAGACACATAGAAATTTATTACAAACACATTTTCCTACACAAAATTGTATGAAGATGTTGTGTGCACTAGGAACATTGAATTGCATGCATAGATATTTCTATATATGTATATGTAGATATATACATGCATAAAACAATATCCACAAGTATATATAAGAACAGTTGAAAATGTTGATGGTTTTTCCAAATATCTCCTCTTCCTCCTTGGTACAAGTGTACCTCTTCTTGCTTTCTTTCTCTTTGCTTCTTGCTTTCTTCACGTTTGCAAAAAATGCACAATAAATTATTATTGCCAACACTTTTGTAATGCTTTTCCAACTATCGCCCAATGTAGAAAAATGGAAAAAAAAAAAACCTACTTCTACCTTCACAACAACTTCGCATGGCATGATCAAAGTTGCACACTTATACAAGCTTGCTCCCCTTCCACTTGCAATAGCTGGTAAAGCCACAAAATGACAATCAATAATGGTTGGTTGAAAATTGTACAAACATTTGATCGCACTAATGGACAATGTGTTCAACCTATTTGTGGGAATGTATGTAATTGATAGTGGATGCAAAAAACATTGATATATGCTAATCCATAACTTTATTTTGTTGGGACATCTTTGGAATCATAATGTAACGCCCCACCAGACAACCCCAAAGGAAACTAATACATCTCATATTTATGGCACATTTTTTTTTCCACTAACATGCAACATGATATTAACATTCAACACTTGAAATGTAACTATACATGTACAACATATAACAAAGTCCCTTGGGGTTATATGACTGCATTACAATCGAATCAACATCATTAAATCACATGAAAGGTAAGTATACACCAGTAACCATAAGGTAACATGAACATGGACAATACACTATATCATGAAGATACATTATTCAAGGATTACAATATTACAATGCTGCTTCCCAACATGAATTGGGAAGAGTACAAAAATGATGAATTACATCTAGAATGTATGAATACAAAGTTCCTTATCTAGATCCAACACTGGTACATCGTTGGTGGCACTGCAACTGGTACGATCTCTACACAACTCGATCAACGGTTGGGGACCCAATGGGGTGCATAGCATGTTCCACCTGACCATGTGGACTTGAAAGCCCACCCCCCATGCTGGGAGTTGACAAGAAAGATCCCCAACCAAAATGTCAAGAGAACCAATGGTAAACAAGACTCCACAACAAAGATAACAACAACACAAGATAACAACCCCTAACATTGCTAGCACATAACCACAACAACGATAATGAAAAGTCCAACAAGATCCATTATAGATCAACACTAAATAACCATAAGAGATGCCAACAAAAATAGGACCAAAGCCTTCAAATGAGATCACAATATCAACCAACAATAAATATCAAAGACACCTTCCATTAACATCAATAAAGTTGCCATGAGGCATATATGCAACAGTAAAGGACTGAAAGGAGGCTTCAACAACAACCATCAAGAACAAATTGCCTCAACCAACATAAGATACAACTACTCCCAGAGGTACAAGAATACAAAGGGGAACCAACATGAAAAGAAAAGTTGCTAAAGGATGGATGTCATCGCATAGGTGCTATGGGTTACCCTGGCGCAACCTTCATAGGCTACTAGATCACCCTAGCCACCTCTACTAGCCATCGAACCCCCATGCCACTATGTGGGATCAATGTACCTTGCAAAATTACTATGCAGAGGCAAGGCAGTTGATCTTTCCATTCCAGGCCTTCCCACTCATCCCAAGCCTAAACGAGCACTTGGGCCCATGAGTGAGGCTACATTATCTGAATTAATGTGAGATACTACCCAACGCCCCTTGATTAATTAATTAAGTTATCACTTGTTTAAAATCTCAAGAGTTACTCTCGACCAACCACTTTGGGCACTAGACCCCCATTGAGAGCCACTCCCCCCTTACCAGCAACAAAATCTCAAAACCACAAATGGGAAGCCAACTTGCACAAGATTCCAAAACCAAACAAAATACCATTTACCATGTGAGGCATGCACCATCTCATGCTAGAACTTCATAGTAAAGAAAACCACTTTTCAGCTGCAAGGCTTAACCCACCAACAACAAAATGAGCATAAGAGACCCCGTTCACAATTACCAAAAAAAGGAAATCAATTATGAAGCAATATCCTCTCCCCCCTTCCTTTGGAAGCCCAAGAAGAATCACTACCCAAAAACTCACAAACGAGGGTAATATGAAGTAGCACGGTTGTAACACAAGACTTCAAGATATAAAATATCCTCAAACAAAATCAACTCGAGCACAAGTCACGTCAAGATAGAACCATCAAAATCAAGCTTTAATACCTCAGACACAAATCCAACAACTAAACTCTCCTCAAATTTGAAATAACACAGGAGGAAGATACATCAAGAGGCAAACTTCACAATCCACCTTTAAAAGCACAAAACCATTAAATGTAACAATCCACATCAAGAGGCTTAAATCAGGAGGATAGGCTTATTTGGAAGTTTGAGCCGTCTGGGTGCTTTTTTGTCTCTTCGACCTTTTCCTGGATCTCACATGCTCCTAACCCTCCCCCTCTGTGGTCGCAAGCGTGGACTAAGCATCTCTTACCTAAGATTAACATTTTTTTCTGGTCTCTGCTGCAAAATAAAGTTCTAACTATGGATAATCTTAGCAAAAGAGGTGTTCTGCTCCCCAATAGATGCTACCTTTGTAAATGTAATGTTGAATCGGTTAACCACCTCTTTATCCACTATCCTTTCTCCTCCTCAGTTTGGGACAAGCTTCTGAAATGCTGGCATTCTTCTTGGGTCCCCCTGGAGTCGGTTGAGGATTTTTTTGTTCAATGGAAAGCCCCTTCTTTCAACCCCTTTATTAAAAAACTGTGGTCTTTCTCGTTCCCCCATGTGACTTGGGGAATTTGGAAAGAGAGAAACAACTGAATCTTCAGGGATAAGGAGTTGTCGGAGGAAATTGTGTTTGAAAAAATTCTAAGGATGATTAAAGAAAACTTCTCTATTGTTCCCTTTAGGGAGGACAAGGTTGAGACTGTGGTTTGTTCTCCTTTTGACATCCTGATTGCTAGGGAATGGAGAATTAAATGGGATATTTCCAATGCCCCTAATACTACCAAAAAATCTAGGGATGGAGTTTGCTGGAGTTTTCCTATAGAAGGCTGGGCGAAAGCCAACTTCGATGGCAGGGTGTGGTGGGGTCCTAAGGGATTCGGCAGGTAACTTTATGGGAGTTGTTGCCACTCCTCTAGGGGTCCAAACTAATCATGTGGTGGAAGCGGCGGGGGCTTATTACATAATCAACCTTGCTATGGGAATTAAATGTAAGAATTTATGGCTTGAAGGTGACTCAAAAAATATAATTGATAGCCTTTGTGGTTGGTCCTAGCCCGCATGGTCGATAAAAAGTTGGATAGAAGATGCTAAGGTTCTTCTTAGTAAGTTTGATAGAATAAAAATTACTCATGCCTACCGTGAGGCGAACGCGGTTGCGGATTTTTTTGCCAATGAGGGAGTTAAGAGTGACAAAATCCTCATGTGGCACAAAAAGACTAACCTCCACTTCAAGGTTCAAGCTCTATTCGAGCTTGATGCGGTGAATGGAAAAGAGGTGACATCTTGTAATAATGAGAAAGGTACGAGTCATGAATAACAAAATTAGAAGATATAATGGGGCTGATAGGATCCGATAGATAAATTATTTACTTTGGCATACTTTGTGGGTCCTGCAAAGCAAAGGAACTATCTGGAACAGGTTTTCTATCTGCAACAGTACTCGAACTAAGATCTCAAAAATGGGTGGGGAACGGAAGAGGGTGGAACCTACCAGCTTTGAGTCACATACCAAGAAGACTAAAGCATGGAGTAAAATAAGAAGGGGTGGCCTTCTTCCATTCATCGAGAAACTCCATGTAATCTAAGGAGAATTAAGTTAACGAGAAAATTAGGAGCCATGGGAGGTTCTCCTCTTTGGGAGGAAAGTTCAGATTGATGAAGCTTTGATAGCGGAGGTGACAGGCATCCTGATTGAAGAGCATAACTTTTTTAGAGACAGGAAATTCTCTTACGAAGCTATGATGAGGTTCCCTAAGACCGAAATGGAGAGGCAAAAACTTGTCAAGATGATGAACAGTTACTATGAAGCGGACACTATAAAAGCTTTATGGAGAAAAGTGCTAAGGGTTATCATGGAGTACATCACTCTCGATGGTTGCTTCACTAGGGTTTATGGATACCACTTCATGCTACTCAATCACTTTCGACATAAGGTGCGTGTTTCTATCCCTTTCTTCTTGCTTTGTTCCCTGAGAAATAGCTTTTTTGACCACAGTAGAAGCCTAGGCCGATTCTTCATACCCGGTTCTTTTAGAACTGCTGGGCACTGGAATATGTTAGCCCTTCAGGAAACCCCTATAGCTCCTTTGGAGCTTGATGAGGAAGATACTAAGCCTAGCATTTTTGATACTAAAATTTCCCCTGGTCGTGTCAAGAGCTCTTCGCCTCCTCTGCCCCCCCTTCTTCCTCTAGCCGTTCCCCCAGCCTTCTGGAGCCTGGTCTATTCCTGCTTCTAGCCGTACTAACCCTAACGCTAAAGCTGTGGGCTCAAGCTCCCTAGTTAATAAGCTTGTCTCCTACCCTGATGACTCCCCTGTCATTTCTGCTAAAGCGGCCGGGGTTAGTCTTGAGGATCCCCTCATCCCTCAGAATTTTCAACAGGAGAACGATAGCCCTCCGAGAGGTGCGGAGTCGGTGATTTTTGGGGCCAATTCTCAAAGTGACCCCCCTTTTGACTTCGTTGGAATTGCCAAGAGTAGGTATGTGGACCAGTTTAATTCTGCCAAATGGTTATTCCATGAAATTAGTGAGTTGAAAACTAAAAATCTGTCTCTTCATAGTAAATTGGGGGAAATTGAAGCCAAAGTTGCGGGGCTAATTCAGCTCGAAGCGGAGAAGAACACCAATGTGAAGGAGAACAATCAAAATGATAACACTGTCAAAAATGATATTGAAAAAATGAAAGGAACTTTGAAAAAAATTGCTGATCAAAATTGTAGAATTGCAGACATAATGCTGTTATCATCAAAACCATGTCTGAAAGACTAGAGAAAA